>CM052140.1:6847084-6913319 GCA_028454255.1 Halictus ligatus
CCCCCCCCCCCCCAATCATTGGTTTTTTCATTCGAAGGTGGGACTTCCTTTTACGCTCGAAGATGTTTGTTGTAGACAATTATGCACGGTGAAAACGTGACTCTGTACAGTTGTATATCACTGAATCTGCAAATTTTTGAAAAATTGGTGATGCTTAAACTGTTGTAAATTCATAACAGAAAATAGTCCATCAATTTAAAGCGTTCTAAAATTGACATTAACTTCGAAGCTCGAAACTTTTACTTTTACCTCCATCCTGAAGATTGAAATAAATTGCAGCGCCTCTGAAAAATTTATTCCGTGATCTAATCTACCGTGGACTTAAAGATTGAAGCTTCCCCCTTCCAACAAACTCTGAAAAATTTATGTACGATTTTTTTTTTGCCGTTTTATGAAACGAAAATGAAGAACAAGTTCAGTCGTAAGAAGCCCCCGTGCTGCACCTTGTATTATTGTAAACTTGGCCGTACGCCTCTTATTAAAAATTTAATAAAACGGCCAAAAAAATTGTACATTTAATTTTAATGAACTATTGTAAATTCCAAGCTTCAGTCTTCAAATCTATATTAGATTTAGTCGCGAAACAAAATTTACCAATGTTTCCAGAGACGTTTTAATTAATCGTATTCTCGAAAAGAAACGTCTCTTCTATTTCATCGCAAAGTACTTTGAATTTAAACGAACCGAATATACGCAAAAATATCTTATCCAATGTTTGATTGATGATTTTTGAAAGTGAATGGTACGATCATATCAAGTCCCACTGGCCCAGTTGCGATATGGCCAACCCAATTTCTATGGGTATGGATCAGGTTAGGGGAGCACGGGTGGCAACACGCTCTGCCCACCGCCATTTGCACTCGGGATCATACGTTAGGGGACGAATCCGCCGACCGTGTGATATCATCGTTGCTATTGGAATGGCGTTTGCTTGTTTGGCTCGCGGATCGATTGCAGGGAGAAATTGTGTTCGTGTTTGCCTCGGACAATGACAGGGGGTGGCAGGTTTGATTAATTGATCGCGGAGGATGCCTTTTATTATTCGGGGCTCGTCGCTCGGGTTTGTTAACCCTTTTCGGACCACGTTCTTTCCACGGATTCGGATTCAGATTCGAACTCGTTTGATAGGGGTGCTTCGCTTTCGGGTCGTGGAATGCGTTGACAATGGCCTCCATTGTTATTGTCTTGTTCGAGAAGCAGGCAGAAACATGTTTGTAAAAGTGTACTACGAAGTTAAATATATATTTTGGATTATATTAAAGAATAATTTTAAACTAAATATTTTAAAGTACGGATTTTAGAGTACACGCTTGAAAAAATACATTTTAAAGAAAATGATTTCAAGAACACACTTTAAAGAACATGCTGGGAAGGAGATATTTGGAATAATATGTTATAAAGTGCATACTTTAAAAAACATGTTCGAAGGAACATATTATAAAGAACATGTTTTAGAGAATATATTTTAAAGTACATGTTTCCAAGAACATACTTTGAAGAGTAGGTTGAGAGAACTATATTAGAGAACATGTTTTAAGCAACATGCTTGAAGCAACATGTTTTAATGAACATGTTTTAAGAAATTTCTTTGAAGCAACATATTTTAAGGAACACGCTTCAAGGAAGATGCTTTACGGAACATGTTTTAATGAATATGTTTTAAGAAACATGTTTTAATGAATATGTTTTAATGAACATGTTTTAATGAATATGTTTTAAGGAACATGTTTTAAGGAGCATCTTTTGAGAAACGTGATTTAAGGAATATGTTTTAAGATACATGGTTTAAGGAACGTGTTTAATGGACATGTTCAATGAACATGTTTTAAGACACGTGTGTGACAATCGTACGGGGTGTAGGAGAGGATATTTGAGCCTCATGGCGAGGAAGAATGGAGTTCAAAGCTGTAAAATGTGACTGTTCGAGTTTCCTGGAAAAACTGGAGCATGGGGGTCGACGATAATTACTGGGTCGCGAGCAAACTCTCCTCGGGAACAGAAAAAAGCTCGTTGCGAAAGCACTCGAGAAAGCTTGCGGTCGCGGTTACAAGTGGCCCATGTCGTGCGTTCGCGTGTTTTCCTTTTGCGCAGCCGGCTCTTGTCCGCGCGAATGCATTCCACCCCTCCACCTGCTCCTTTGCGAGTCGGAAATAAATTGTGGCCACGGGGAGGGTCCTTCCTTCATGAAGAAATACGTGCTCCACGGTGATATAGACGCAAATTGAAAAATGCGTCTCGTCCCGCCAAGATGTAAGGCTCGAGGGTGCTTCTTCCCTCGGGGAACAACGGGGCATTTTCTCACAATTTCTAAATAGAGCTGTAATACAATTCACCCGGGCAGAGAAATATTACATTACTTTCTCTACCTATAAAAATATAAAACTAAATGCTTGGTTCACTTTCTGCGAAAATAAAAATGAAATCCCAGTACCATTTTACTTGATCTCTTTCTGCATAGCTTATAAATGGAACCATAGTCAAATTTACTTCACACAAAATATTTTATTATCGCTTTTCTATCAAATTATTTTCTCTCTCTCTCTCTTTATTCAGGAATGTCCCGAAGATGCAAAAGATTTCCGGACAGAACAATGTGCGGAATTCAACAGCGTCCCCTTCGAAGGAGTCTACTATGAGTAAGTATGGAAATCTGTTATCCAATAGAAGCAATGATATCGGGGAGCAATGAACAATTTTTAAAGCGTTAATCTTTTAAAACAATGCTGAGTAAGAAATTTAAAAAAAAATCTTCTTGGTTTAAAAGTATTGCACAGAGCAATGTCACTAGTACAGATTTTATTGAAGGATAATGAAGAATTCTTCAAGTGTCAATCTCTCTTCTACAAAAGTATACCCCAAAAAATTTAGTATAAGACGTTTTTAAGGTATATGACAAAGCAGTTTGATTCATTGTAATCACTTGTCTATCATTTAAACAATATCATAAATAATAGTACTCCGAGTGGGGTTACCCGAACCTCACCGATACCTTGAGATCACCGACAATGTTTTCATCGACGCCAAGTACCGTCGACAGGTCAGGGTAGCCCTTCCAAGCGAAGACAAGCTTGCCAAGAAAGAACAAAGGATTCCAGGGTAGTGTAACCTTGCTAAAAATCTCTGTACAAAAAAAAAGACAAAGAAATCCAGGCTCCTTTAAGCGGTTCCATAGAACGATCCCCATTAAATCGAACGCAAAAAGAAAAATCGATTCTTTGAGGCACCAGCCGATCACGTATCGGCGTGCCAGGAACAAATGACCGAACTCACCGGATCGATTCGCGTGAAATCGTTTTGCCCGCAGTTGGATCCCTTACACCGGCGGTCCGAACAAGTGCGAATTGAATTGCATGCCGCGGGGCGAGCGTTTCTTCTACAGGCACAAGCTGTCGGTGATCGACGGGACGCCTTGCGAGCCCGAGAAGAACGACGTCTGCGTCGAAGGCAAATGCGTGGTGAGTTTAACGATCCCGCGATTCATCGCGCGTTAAAGATCCGTTGTTGTCCATTTTGTCGGCGTGGTAATTACGACCGCAATGCACCCCACGCTATACCGCACAGAGAGATCGCGATATCGATCGCACGCACAAACGGTAATTTACTTTGATCGCTAGCACGTCGGATGCGACATGATGCTGGGAAGCAACATGCAGGAAGACGCCTGCAGAGAATGTGGCGGTGATGGATCCGATTGTAACACTATCTCCGGACTATTCGACGGCGACGATCTGCAAGTCGGTGAGTTTCCCAGCCTCCCATTGCCTGCGAATACAATTTTCTATAAAGCTTTCTGTGTAAACGAGACTTTTGCACCCTTTCAATGTCCGTTCAATGTTTTTTGGAACGCGGTCAATGACCTTTTATTCATTCTATGCGTCTCGGCAAAGTCTCCAATGCAATTCTGCATCAATTGGAAATCTTTAGGGGACCTTTATTAAAGAAAATTCAAGTTTCAAACGGTAAAATGCCGGGCCCTCTAAAAGTTAATTTAAGTAAGTGATTCTTCTTGTAGATTGTGTGTTTGCAATAACCATTTAAGTTAATGTCTTTGCAGATTCTTAAGCTAATCCTACGATGTATGCACATAATTAGTATACTGTGGATTTTTAAAATTTTTGAAAATTTTTGTTTCGCATGAAGATCCACAGTCTGATCATTATGACTATCGAGGTACATCCGCAACTGTCTTGTATGTAGAGAAAATTCTTGTTCATGAAAAAATTGCACTAAAATTTCGTTGCATTAATAATGACAGAAACACTGACTTCAAATATGTATTTGAAGTTTGTAAAATCAAATAAATAGTTAAAAAAGCACTTCTGTTAATGCGAAAGCCAATAATTGTTTCAAATTCGAACAATGTAACACAATTTAGAAAAGAATCTCCGGAAGTGTTTTTATTTCAATTATATTGAAATAATGTTGCTTGGTGCTGATCTCACGGCGATTTTCATCGTGTTTTAAATTGATCGATGAACCCGACTGTTTTTTAGGGTACATCGACATTCTGGTGATACCGAAGGGAGCGACGAACATAGAGGTGAAGGAGATCCAGTCGTCGAACAATTACTTAGGTCAGTGAATTTGTACGATGCGCAGAGATACCACGGGCTCACTTTTACCCCCGGTGCTATTGAATTAGAAACTAATAGACCGGCCGGCTGCTGACGCTTTAACCCGTTTTATTCTCGCAGCCGTTAGAAACACGACGGGCCACTATTATCTGAACGGAAACTGGAGGATAGACTTCCCACGAAGCCTGAAATTCGCTGGAACCATATTCCATTATTCGAGAGACCCGCAAGGATTCTCGGCACCCGACACCATTACCGCCTTGGGGCCAACGAATGAACCAATTTACGTGGTGGTGAGTGCCTCCAGGCCTCTCTCAACTATCAAACATCTGACCACCGTTTGCAAAAAAATCCCTTTCGCGAATCCGACGAAAATAAACGGTCCTTATTTCGTGAAAAAATATTTAGTTTCGCCGCAGACTCTCAACCGATGTCACAAACATTTCAAACATGTTCTAATCCTCCTATACTTCATAGAAATGGCTGTGTAAATATCATACGAAAATGTTTCAACTGCTCGTGTTTCTTTGTACTCTATGTTATATTTTTAATTTCATCGAATAAAACGCAGCTGCGGATAATTGAAATATTTAGCAGAAGAAAACAAAAAATGGGTCTTGGAACATCTGTGTTCGAAGTAAATTCGTGTCTACATGCTTTTGAGATTCAGGATTTACATAAACATTTCTTTCTCTTACATTCCTGCATATTTTTTGGCGTAAATTTAGAATCACTCTTATAACCTAGATAATTTTTTTCTGCCTATCAAAATTGTTTCCAATAATTTTCCACTTTTTCTAAAAGCGTCTACCTGTCGATTTCCTATTAATCGTTTCAATTTATTTTAGAATGCTTATGATTTTTCTCGAAGAACACAGTCCACGTTTAAAGCAGCGTTTTATTTATTTTCATTTCCGAACCAACATGCTTCGTAACGATATAGAAATAAATGTTTCTGTGCGAAAAATTCAGAAGGAAATAATCTGCTTTTTCTGTAGCTGCTGTATCAAGACCACAATGTCGGAGTGAACTACCAGTACAGTATGCCGAAGAAATTCTCCCAGCAAACCGACGCAGACAGCTACACCTGGATAGTCGATGAGTTTTCAAGCTGCAGCGCGACTTGTGGCAGAGGTATTGTTTCCGAAATTCATTTCGTTGCGAGATCCCGGCGTGTCTACGCGATTAATAATCGTTGACTGGTCCCTGCATTTTGACCCAGCGAATCGAAATTTGATGGGATAATTCCCGAAACGTACGTTTTGGCTTCGCTAACTATTATTAATTAATTCGCTTCCCATCCGACCGCAGCGAGCCGTTCTGCAAATGTTACATGTTTGATTAGTTATTTAACTGTGCACTTATTAAACTTTGCATTACAGTCGCTTTGATCTGGTTTGGAAGCGTTGTGATTCCCTCATTAATATGATGATGCTGTTATCGTACAATTAATCTGTCAATTTATTTTCTACAGCTTCAAATGCATTTCAACCTGAGATCATCGAAATGTTGGGGACTAGGCGGTTCGACATTGATTTTTCGTTTAATGTTGCTGTCACTTTTTTATACAAAAAAATTAGTATACATAATTTAAATATTAACAAAGTTTAGAATAAATTTTGAAATTTATGTTTGTTCATTTTGCTTCAAAAAATTCATAAACAAGGAAAATCTTTAATCTCAATTTATGAAGCAACTTCAAAAATGGTATCTTTGTTCATAATCAATATTTCTGCATGAAAAAAATTGTCTCATATTTTTCGAAGATTGCCAAACCCAGCCATAAATTTAAAAATTGATGTGTCCATTCGTTTTGCTTTAAACAATTCTTAAAAACCACAGAAATGGTTTGCACGTGATGTTATTTTTTGGCGCAGGTTATCAGTCCCGAAGAGTGGCCTGTGTGAGAAGAAGGGACAGCCGGCCAGTAGATGATAGCCTCTGCGATCCACAGATGGAACCAGCTGACACAGTGTCCTGTAACCCGGACCCCTGTCCACCTGTGTGGGTGGATGGCGAATGGGGTCCGTGCAGCAAGCACTGCGGGGAAGGAGGTGAGCAGACCCGAGAGATCAAATGCGAGCAGGTCATCGCCGGTGAAATACCATCGGTGGTGGACGATAGCCAGTGTCTGGAGAAGGTGGGACCAAAAGGGCCAACCAGCCAGGAGTGTAACAAAGACCTACAGTGCCCTCAATTCCACATTGGACCATGGAAACCGGTATGATCTCGATTATTGCGAACCTTGTCCAAACCCAATAATTGCCAAAATATCGAACTCTATGAAATGCTAAATAAATAAATAAATAAATATTAAATATTAAAAAAGACATATTAATCCTGCATGATTAATTTCAAAACGATCTTGCCTCCTTCAAGATTTCCAATATCGAATAAAATTCAGTGACCCAAGTACTTCATGGAAATAAAACGATTTGGCATTTATCAATTCTGAATAATTAATTTTGAGACAATATGTCCTGTCTTCCATGAAAATTCTAGTACCAAATAAAATCCAGGGATCTATACAATTCATGGAAATAAAAAAATCTGCTTTTACAGATTCTGAATAATCAATTTTTCCCTGTCAATCAATCAAACCCTGTCTTCCGAGAGACTTCCAGTATCAAATAAAATTCAGAGATCTAAATGATGCATCGAAATGAAGGCATCCGGCTTTGATTAAGCCTGAATAATTAATTCCAAGACGATATCCTGCCTCTCTTAGACTTCCAATAAATGAAATTTAGTAGGGCAAAATCGAAATGAAATGATTTGAATTATATATTTTGCCAGTGCGATCATCTATGCGGGCCAGGCAAGGAAACAAGAAAAGTGACATGCTACAAGAAAGAAAATGGCAAGATCCAAGTGCTGGAGGACCAAGAATGCGAAGGAGAGGTACCAGAGCGTGAGAAGCCTTGCGAATTGAGACCTTGCGATGGCCTCGACTGGGTCACGTCGGATTGGAGTGGTGTAAGTCTGCCCCTTTTTCGTCTGGAGTGAAAATGACAACCAAATACCCATTATCCCTTCGTTATTTTAAAATCCATTCCCCCAAGAGCCAGTAGCTTTGGCATCGCCCCCTTTCCTCTGAGTAATATCAAACGTTACCTTGACATAGATTTAAATGAGAAAGCGTCGGATTCTTCTAACTCGTAACTCGTGCTCCTCCGCGATCATTGTTCGGTTCTGTTCACTTTTGACAGTGCGATGACAAGTGCGGACTGACTCAAGAGACGCGCACCGCCCACTGCGCTACGCAAGACGGCGCCGTTTATCCGGATGACAAGTGCGAGCCTGAGAAGAAGCCAGAATTGAGCCGGGAATGCGAGGGAAAGAAGGATTGCGAGTTCCTCTGGTTTGGATCTCAGTGGAGCGACGTAAGTGGAAGGGCAAATTTATTTTGACTCGACGGAATTAAGTTGATCCAATTTTAACAGCGGCTTCTGCACCTCTCAGATTAAATAAATCGAAACTGTGCACACAATCACTATTCCCGCGTGCAAAAAATGTTTTCTTACTCTTGAAACGTTGTCAAATTCGACCACAAATTTCTAAATTGATATTTCTATCCATCTCCCTCTAGAAAATTTTCGAAGACCACTACAATTCATACGACGGTCCTTCAATTTTAATATTCATACGTTTCCTTTAAAAAATTGTATTGTCGCTCACAGTCGAAATTTTTGCATATAAAAATATTTTTATATTATTCAGATACTGACATATATAACCATAAATTTTTACGTTGATATATTTATTCATTACGTTTTAAAACATTCGGAAAGTCGCACTAATTTTCGACTATTGAAACGAGAAAGATCTTTAATCTCAATGATTGCTGATTAACAAAGTAGCTTCAAAAAATTGTATCTTTGCCTATAATCAAAATTGTTGCATCCCAAAAATTGCCTTATATTCTTAGAAGATCGTCCAATCCAGCCATAAATTGAAAAATTCATTGTCCTTTCATGTTCCTTTAAAAAATTCCCAATTGCACTAATTTTCGACCACCGAACATGAAAAATCCTTTTTCTCGTTTGACAATGTATAAAATAATTTTAGAAAATTGTGACTATATTATAACATGCAAAAAGTTGTCTTATATTCTTGAAAGAATCCTCAATCCAGCCATAAAAAATGCTGCATTCGTTGGTTTTGCTTTAAAAAATTCTCAAAGATCCATTAGTTTTTGGCTGCCGAAACAAGTTGTCCCAAAAGAACAAGACATGAAGTGAGTGTAAAATGAATTTACACAAATTTCCTCAGGTTAAAAAAACGTGCGGCAACTGACACAATATACCGTCAAAGACTTTAACAATCTCAAAGAGATCATGCTACTTGATCTGAATGGAGCGTCGTTGCTTGCAGTGTTCAGCGAAATGCGGCTCGGGCGTGCAGACTCGCAAAGTGTTCTGCGGCACGTTCGACGAGGATACGGTGAAGAAGGTGTCGGAGGAAAAGTGCGACGCGAGCAAGAAGTTCAACGACACGGAGGATTGCACCGTCGAGGAGGAGTGCAAAGGCGAATGGTTCGCCGGGCCATGGAGCGAGGTAACGTATCCGGAGGATGGCTAAGGACTTCTAGCATTCAGCTTCTTTCGCGGAAAAGATACTCGGGGATCGTTAGCCATCAATTTTCCTAGAGGGTCGCACAGCCAGAGGGCCGAGGATGCCGTTCGCATCCGCGTGAAATCTGCGGACGTGTTCCCTCGGTCGGTCAAGAAATTCAATATCTTCGACGGCTTTGCGCCGAGAGAAAGGGAGAGCCTGGCAAGAAACATCCGCCTCAAATTTCTTCCATTAATCACCTTACCGTGTTCCAGTGTTCGAAACCGTGCGGCGGCGGCACCATGAACCGCGAGGTGATTTGCATGAAGGACAACATGAAGGTACACATCGAACAGTGCGGCATGAACACGATCATTTTCCCGAGCGAGGATTGCAACAAGCAACCGTGCGAAGATGGTATGGGCTTACTCCTCGATCGTCGGATGCTGGCTTACTTTCAGAAATCAATGTTTCATTAACTAACATTCTTGATCGAAACAAGCGATTTTATCACTCAAACATTTTTTACGATTTTTTCCATTTGAACCATGTTTTTACTTTGGAGTAGTTAATGAGATAATCTCGAGAATGAACATTTTTCAGCCCCTAAATTTGAGTCTTCAATCAACAATATTTTATTGAAGAGTTCCCTTAAAAAATGTGTACTTTATATGGTATTATTTGGCAAACTGATGAAGATATTCAATTAACTCTACTTGTTTGTTGGGATCGGTGAAAATTGTGAACGTATAATTGTATAAAAATGCATGAAATTTTCTAAAGGACAGGAGCATATGATTGAATTATGTCTTCAGACGAGGTGATACCAGTCCAGCCGGAGACGATCAAAAATCTGGCCGACGAAGACGACGACGAATGCGAAGTGTACGAAGACGAAGACTTCGTGACAGTTTCCTCCAGCCTAGCACCCGGCGTGAGTGAAACTCAGTTTCAGATAATCGAATCTCTGGAAACTGTCTCCCGTCTCGTAACTGCTCGCCTCTTGCTGTTATATTTCGAGCTATTTTCATGTAAATGGCATCGGGTACCGTTACCATCGGGTACTTTGATACCTGATCTCGATAAACTTGGGAATCGGTTCTCTGCAATAGACGAAATAGCTGTTTGAGCCTTTTGCGAACTCTGGAAACTGATCCTGAATAATTCAGACTTTGAATTTCTTACAGTTAACACCAAATTAACAGTAAAAAATTTGTAAAAGTTTCGGAACGATCAAATTTTTCATAATTTTATTTACAAAAATGTGAACTTGGCAAATTTCCCTAAATTCATCTACAATAATGTAAAATTGGCAAAGTTGCCTTCGGTGCTGTCTATAATAAATTTGATCTCTTCGAATTTCTGTTTCATTAAACAAACAGCTCCGATCGAGTGAGATGTTTATATATTATTTTTGTAATTACCAATACAATGTTATTAATGGAATTTTGTGTGTGCAGGATGATGAATCGAACAAACCAGACGACACGCTGTCAACAAGTGACATAGTCGATGTAGGCATAATTAAGATATCCATATTTATAATTGTGTACTATAGATAATTATGATCAATACAATTTTCTATGTGCAGGAGGAAACAACGAGCAAATCAGATGACATGATCACAAAAAGTACAATGAACGACGTAATGCTCGGCGATGAGGCTGGTCATACCAGAGGTGACATATCGCCAGGGGAGACCGGAAGTGGTGAAGGGAGCGGCACAGATTTCACTGACATCCTCACAAGTGCATACCCCCTCGAGTTTGAGCCTAGCTTCGAAGGCAGTGGAACGGAGATAACAACAGACGTGACTGGTGACTTCACCACTGTTTCAGGAGAAACTGAAGTCACTGAGGAGACTGTGACTGAAGGAAGCACTGTATCTGGTGGTAAGTTAGCGAATACGCTAAGCAACATTTTCAGAAATTTGTATGTACATCCGTAGCAATATTTCATAGAAATTAAAAATTAAAGGAATTTAATTTTCTCTTGTAATGCTACGCTGAGTCAAAAGAAGTATACGATGAAATTGCAAACCTTGTTTGTTCTGAAGAAACTGAAGTAACAGAAACAGGCGAAAGTGGTGCAACAGATGCATCGACACCGGAAACCAGCGATGGCACGTCGGAAATGCCAGGCACCACCGAATCTTCGGAAACGGATGCAACTCCAGCCTCTGGAGAAACCACAGAGCCAGGTCCGACCACTTCTGCATCCGAAACTGCAACAGGTAAACGGAAAATGGAAAACTTAAATAGGTGTTCTCTAAAGACTTCACCAGTCTCAGTTTATTTTAATTAATTAATTGAACGGACTCGAACTCCACACAGATGATACAACGAAAGAATCGGTGTCACCTGAGACCACGGAATCAGGTGCCACGGAAGGAACCACGGAATCTGGTCCCACCGAATCGACAGTGTCAACAGAAACCCCTGAGACTACCGAATCTGGTCCAACAACAGAGTCTGGAGCCACTGAAGCCACCGAAAGCACTGAGTCTGGTGCTACAACTGAAAGCACCGAGTCTGCGATCACTCAGACCACTGAGTCTGGTCAGACCACTGAATCTGGACAGACTACAGAATCTGGAATGACCACAGAGTCTGGTGAAACTACTGAATCTGGTGAAACTACAGAATCTGGTCAGACTACAGAATCTGGTGAGACTACTGAATCTGGTGAAACTGCTGAATCTGGTCAGACTACTGAATCTGGTCAGACTACTGAATCTGGTCAGACTACTGAATCTGGTCAGACTACAGAATCTGGTCAGACTACTGAATCTGGTGAAACTACTGAATCTGGTCAGACTACAGAATCTGGTCAGACTACTGAATCTGGTGAAACTACTGAATCTGGTCAGACTACTGAATCTGGTCAGACTACTGAATCCGGAATGACCACTGAGTCTGGTCAGACTACTGAATCAGGTCCGACTACAGAATCTGGAATGACCACTGAGTCTGGAACGACTGAGACCACCGAGTCTGGTCAAACCACTGAATCTGGACAGACTACAGAGTCTGGAATGACGACTGAATCTGGAATGACCACTGAATCTGGAATGACCACCGAATTTGCTGAGTCGACGACAGAAGAGTCTACAGTGTCTGGCGAGACCACGGAGTCCGGACCTACAACAGAGTCTGGAGAAACCACAGAGTCCGGTGGCACCGCTGAATCAGGTGAAACCACTCCGACCGATGTTACCGAGTCCACCGTTTCCGGTTTGACGCCGTCCACCGAAGACGAGGAGGGTGTTACACCTGGTAAGTGTTTGGAGATCACCTGGGGAATATTTTCGAGACGTTTACGACCGTTCGCTTATGCGATAATGTAGGGATGTGCGTGTGACTAAGTCAGGATGGTTGTTTAAAATAACTGACGCGACATCGTGGCGCCAGCGTGTTTGGGTCCTGCGTGAGAGGAAGGGTGTAGGGTTATAAATGTTATTATGTTAGAGTGATTGTTTAGGATAACCGTGGACGCGACATCGTAGCGCCAACGTGTTTGGCTCCAGCTTGAAAGGGAGACTGTCTGGGCCAAAGTGTGAAAGAAAAGTGTTTGGGTCTCGGTGACAGGAGCGAAGTGTTTAGGGGCGCCAAGCACAGGGTGTACGTAACTGATTGGGGTTTTCCGAATGGATGTGAGACTGATAGAGAGAGAATGAAAGTACGAGAGGGGAAGAATGAAAGCGAGAGTCAGTAGAGCGAGAGTCAGAGGAGCGAGAGTCGCGGGTGTGTTGACGAAGTATCGAGTTGTTAAGAGATAGACAAGGACTTTAGCGAAATCGGTGTGAGATCATTCCACCCGATACGTCACACTTAAGGCGTAGGAGTTCTCTTAAAATATTCCTATAATAATTTTCACACGTGTTACTTGTTATCCAGTATCCGAGATCTGGACAACATTCATGCCGGAAGTGACAACTCGCAAACAACGCGTCTGCAAAGTGCCTAAGAAGAAAGCATGCAAGACGAAACCATTCGGTTGCTGTTACGATGGAATCACGGCAGCTAAAGGTCCCTTTGGTGAGGGTTGTCCGACTCCGAAGACATGCAATGATACCAAATATGGCTGCTGTCCCGATGGCGTTTCTCCAGCTACTGGGTCAGATAATAGAGGATGCCCGGAATCGCACTGCTCTGAGACTTTGTTCGGTTGTTGTCCAGATGGAGTCACTGCTTCTGAAGGAAACGATTTCGAGGGGTGCAAGAAACCTTGCAACCAGACTGAGTGAGTGTCCTTTGATCATAGTTTGCTGAAATTGGACTACATCTATATTGATTAGAACTTTGTCGTTAACTTTATCTTACAGGAAAAAGAAAATTTTTATCTATTTTATATTTACATTTACACTACTGAATTCATTAGAATAATATTATTTTGATTACTATAAAGTGATCTTTGAAGTCTGAAGATTCAATTTTAAACTATTTGCCTAAATTAAAAGTTATTGAAGATAATACGAAAGTGACTAGCTGGTTCTTTACATTAGAGTTCATTTAGTGAAACAATTCTCTGAAAAAAAGGAAGATTTGTAGATTGAAAACTGTTTGAAAATATTTTTTTCTTTACTAAAATATTGCAGATTTGGATGTTGTCCTGACAAAGAGACCCCAGCAAGTGGCAAAGATAATATGGGATGTTGCAACGTCACCGAGTTTGGATGCTGTCCTGATGGAATCGAACCAGCTTCTGGACCAGATGGAGAGGGTACGAAAATGATTTTTCAAATCATGATTTTGTGTATTAAGATTCCTTGCTACTTGCAAAGATTTATATTATTTTCTTAATTATAGGTTGCGAAGAAGAAGTCTCGGTCACTCCGGCCACGGAAGAGTATGAAATTACCACTACGCAGGAGGATTGCGCGAACAGCACCTATGGTTGCTGTCCCGACGGTCTCACTGCTGCAACTGGCAGTAACTTCGAAGGATGCGGCGTTATCAATACTAAAAACTGCAGTGCTTCTTACTTCGGATGCTGTCCCGACAGTAGTGCTCCAGGTATGTTACCAAATCATTTAGTAGATATTATAAAATAATCAATATTCATTGATTTGACTTAATTTCTTACTTTGCTACCCTTTGGAATAAGCAGTAACTTTTACATGTGGTGTTGTAGCTCTGGGACCGAGTAATTATGGTTGCCACATGCCATGCGAGAACACCACTTATGGTTGCTGCGAAGACAACACTACTCCCGCTCACGGACCTCAAAGAGAGGGTTGCTGCTTATCAACGCCGTATAAGTGCTGTCCTGATAATATTTTGCCTGCACGTGGACCAAACTTTTATGGTTGCGGATGTCAGTACACTAGATTTGGTTGTTGCCCGGATAATTCTACTGCAGCACGTGGCCCACAGAATGAAGGATGCGGCTGCAAATACACACCCAACGGTTGTTGCCCTAATCGATTCACACCTGCCACTGGACCGAACTACGAGGGCTGTCAGTGCTATACTTACCAGTTCGGATGCTGTCCTGACGGCGTCACTATTGCCAAAGGACCTCGCTTACAAGGTACTAATTGTTTTAAGATTATTAAACCAGTCCTTAAAAAAAAATGTTTTTGTAAAAAGAGATCCGTATTTGTTTATGATTTTGGGACGAGAGACTGTTCAGAATGTTCACAAGTTTATTTTTATTATACTTTTCGAAGTGTATTTTCTTCAAATCATTCGAATGGGATTACGAGTGTTTTATGAATTGTTTTGAATGACGTTTCACATTTTCTGCGAAGGTTGCGGATGCGAGAACACAGAGTACAAATGTTGTTCCGACGGGAAGACACCAGCGAAAGGACCAAACTTTGCTGGATGCGCCTGCGATGCATCGAAGTATGGCTGCTGCCCTGACGGAGTTGAAGAAGCTCAAGGTGAGAACTTCGAGGGCTGTCTCACGGTACCATCGACACCTGGAGCTGCCTGTGTATTGGACAAAGACAGAGGGTCCTGTAGAGACTTCACCGTCCATTGGTACTTCAACACGGAGTACGGTGGTTGCTCGAGATTCTGGTACGGAGGCTGCGACGGTAATGAGAATCGATTCAAGACTCAGGAGGAGTGCAAGGAAGTGTGCGTTCAGCCGAAAGGAAAAGGTGAGTTAACTATTGATATTTTTCATTGCGAGCTACTATTTCTTACAACTGCCCAATGAGGAGAAATTACTCATTTCTGATTTGAGATTTCACTGTATTGAATGAACTGTTTTATGATAATGTACTCGAACAAACAATGACTTCCTTCAGACCCTAGATAGGAAAAATTTCAATTCAGGATGATTATTCCAGCGACATTATTGGAATTACAGTCCGGCTTCTGGCTTCGTACAGTATTTTTGTTGAATGGGATTATTAATAAAATTTTTGAAATGATGTTTTAGATGCTTGCTACCTGCCGAAGATCCCAGGACCTTGCGAAGGCTACTTCCCCACGTGGTACTATGATTCTGGCAGGAAACAGTGTGGTCAGTTCGTCTATGGAGGCTGTCTTGGAAACGCCAACAAGTTCAAGTCTAGAGAAGAGTGCGAGGAGCTTTGTGTTGTTCCTGCTGATTTGGGTAAGTCGTAATTAAATCACTAATTAATGTTCAATTTGAATACAAAAATATTATAGCTTGAAAAGAAAACGATGTCGATATTTTGACTCAAAGTATACTTTAGTATTGACTTCCAAGAATTAATTAAATACCAAGAAGTTAATTAATTGATTTATCGAAGATCCCTGCGAGCAACCAAAGGAAGTAGGTCCCTGCCAAGGCAACTTTACCAGATGGTTCTTCAACGCCGACTCTCAAACTTGCGAGACGTTCAAATATGGCGGCTGCAAAGGGAACGACAACAATTTCGCAACGGAAATTGCCTGCCACCAGCAATGTCTGCAACCGAAAGGAAGAAAAGGTACGTCTCTCTAAAATATTCTTATAAGTCCTTCATAATGCGATGCTCGTTTCTTTTTGCCTAAATCCTTGATTCCATTACACATACATTTGACCATTTGTCACGGAACAATTTTTATATGACAAATTTTATTAGTCGGATTTTTACAAAGAAACACTGTCTTATTACACAGATAAAGTAGATATAACTACATTAGACCAATCAGTCGCGTGATTATTCGTGGATTAATGCCGAGCGCCGTCGATGGTGTTTATGGAGGATTAAATAACTTATGGGAAACATTATCATCTAACACTTCGTGACAGGAAACACTCGTTACGTTAGTTTCATTTTAAAATTTAAGTGCTGCCGATAATAATAATAATTTAACAATTATTTCTTGAATAAGACGAGCAGGGGAAATTGAGTGAATGGTTCATGGGAATAGCTGCCATAATAATTGGAGGTAGGAATTAGGGGTTCATATAGGTTCTCAGGAGCAAAGAGGTGCTTTCAGAAGGAAAAACGTTGAAAAACCACTTTTATCCAATAAAAAAAAATGATTCAATATTCTCTATCCTAAATTGTAATATTTGTTTCCGAAAATCAATTTCTGAAATTGCAGAAGTCGCTAAAATTAACAGGATCATTCTAAAGCACTCCTTTGCCTCAAACTCACAAATAACTTCAATCTCAAATCGACCAATGCATCGATCAAGCAACCAACAAACCTCTCATTAGCGATAATCTACAACTAACAAGAACCCAAAATCGTCTATCAAATCGAGCTATTCTAAAAAAATCAGCAAAACCTCTGATCCTTGTTTTGAACCCCTAGACAAGGGTGTAAAATCGTAATGCGACGACGTATTTGCAGTCAAACTTACAGACGTGTGCGTCCTGGAGAAAGACCCCGGACCTTGTCCGGGCTCGGTGTTGCGCTGGTATTATGACGCCGAGCGTCATACGTGTAACCAATTTGTTTATGGGGGTTGCAAAGGCAACGGGAATAGATTCCGTACGCGAGCTGCCTGCGAGCAGCGCTGCCCCGTAACAGGTATCCGAATCAGAATCAGCGAAATGCAAATCGTGGGAAATTGATTGAATTTTAAAGAGTACCAGCTTCTCCGCTTCGCGAATAACTCCGAAACAGCCTCTCTCAATGATGGCGAACTTGGGCTTGAAACGGTTCCGAAACTGTTACACCAAAATTCTGATTGAAAACAGGTCTGAATAGACTGCGGAATTGTATGCAATATAAAAATTATCTGCATTAATAACTAGGCACAAATTCCGATCCAAATTTGAATGCAAATTTTGCAGGCAGAATTCCATACCTAATCGAGAACAAATCGAGACCAAACCTTGACATTGTTGTAGAGGGCAGGTCAGTCGCACTAAGAGCGTTACTAACCTTGCTCTAAGAGTAAACCTTGCTGTAGGGGGGAAACGGAACTAAATGATTGAAAATACATGAAACTCAAGATTATATAATTTCGAAGTTTAAATAAAATTCTATTTTTCCTTCTACAGCAAAGCTTACTCCGATTTTGCCCGATGTGTACTCGTACAGCAAGGTCTTAGTGCGACCGACCTGCCCTCTATAACGAAACCAAGGTTTGGCCTCGATTTGACATGGATTTGCAGTCCAATTCGGGCCAAATTCTGATTGAAACAGGGTTTGGTACGAAATTGACCGCACCTTGCTCGCAAAGTGTGCGCAAAATTTGTTCGACACAGATTTTGCTGTACATGGACATTTATTTCCTTTTTTTTTTATTAATTGTAATCGAGCGAAAGTGAAAATTAAATTGTTTAAATGTTTTTTCTATGTTGCATTTGATGTACCCATTATGACAGTTTTCAAGTCCTGTGGTGAAAGGGTTGAGAAAATGAGAGGCTGTTCCAAGTCGTTGTCGGTGGTGGAACATTTGTTATATGTCGCTGAGCACACGCCTAATGAGAAGCACCATATGTTGTCTTTTAATTACATGTTGTTCTTCTGTAGCACTTAAATTGGTACACGTTGTTGCATTCGACGCGCGCTTCACGGTTTTTGTAGCACATCAACACGATCACTTTGCAAATCACGCTGACGCACCTGTTAGTTACCTAATGATATATGTCAGTTACCTGTTAATTGCTGTGAAAATTAGGCAATTTTCACGAGGTTTTCATACGATGTTGTTTATACTATTATCTTGGAAGTAATATTCTATACAATTACTTAGAGATTTCTGCTTATACAAACCTTTATGTATCAGTTTATGAAAATTAAACTCAACAAAATAGTTTCGGCATAATGGATTCAACAAAATGGCTCCACCATTCGAAGGCTAAACGTGACTGTAACAAACGACATCGAATAAAAATCAGCGCAAATACCGGCAATACTCCAATTAAATAATCGAATACAAGTAGGATGCAAAAGTTTATCGCTTTTATTTTCAGGAGTAGAGGATAATAATCGCCGAATTATAAGAACACATTCTCGAGACCTCAACTATTTGCTGTTCACGTTCCCATGAAATTGAAGAGTGGACTGAAACATTCGCGTCACGAAGAACAGCGAATGGTTGAAACTCGAAAACAGCCTAACTCCGCATGACACAATAATTAATGCAATTAACAGATAGTTGCTTGCTGCCCCGGGCGGAAGGGAACTGCGGTGAGAAGCAACCTCGTTGGTTCTTCGATCAGTCGGAGAACCAGTGCATGCCATTCTATTATACCGGTTGCGGTGGAAATAAAAATAATTTCGAATCTAGGGACGCATGCGAGTCCGATTGCCCGCCTAAAATCGGTAAGACTATGAACACCAACAGGAATATTTCTCTCTTGCATTGTACCTACGCGAAACAAACAGCCTAAATTTCGTAATACATTAACACTTCGTAGCACGAACTTTTGTAATTCGAGTATACGAGCTGTCTGCACGTCGACGTTTCGTCTATAGCCTGATGCTACATTTTTATGTACACAAAATTCTGTATAAGGCAAGAGATCTGAAGTGATCTCCTCGGGCATTGCTGAGTCCCGCGAAATTTTTGTATAGTTCGTTCGCTGCTTTCAATGTTTAAAGTGAAACGTGGGAGGGAAAATGACTGCCACTGTCGAGAAAGGTGAAGTGTAATTTCATAATTTTTAAGAAACCTGTGGAATTGTGACAGAAAAATTATGACGAGCAAAGAGAATTATGACGAACAGAGTATAATAAATTGTAGACTATGTATTGACACATTGATACTCTTGTATTGTTTTGTATATATTTTATTAAAATCTTGTGTCTTGTATTCGATTAAAGTCAGAATTAGAAGATCTTAAACAGCTCAAAAACTAAAAGAGCTTAGATGAAGAGCTTAAATAGTATAAAAGTTTGAATTGAGTTTGTCATGCGAATTATTGGAAAAGGAGTTTCAGTCCAATTGTTTTCGACACTGGTAATATCTTTGCCTTTCACAGTCCAATGTTGAAGAATAAGCACATTTTAATGCTGATATTCATTTGAATATAGAGCAAGACAGCTGTCTTTTGCCTGCACTTTCGGGAGAATGCCACAACTACACCCACCGATGGTACTACGACTCTTACGAACAACAGTGTAGACAATTCTATTATGGCGGCTGTGGTGGGAATGAGAACAATTTCCAGAGTGAACAGGATTGCCTTAACAGGTGTCAAACTGCACTCACCACCCCCGCGCCGCCGAGTGTGGTCGTTGACTTTAAACCAGGTAGGACAGAAAATGTCAAATAGATTTATTCGGAATTTTTATCCACGTAACAATTTCTTTTATGTGTTTTCCCAACTGTGCAACTGTCAGATAGAAACGTTTAGAACAATTGAGATATTCAGTTAGGATAATCTATTAACTCAAACAGTGTGCAGGGGTTGAAGAAACTCGTTCGTTTCAGATTTCTGCTTCCTTCCTGACGATCATGGACCATGCTCCGAGGATCATATCAAATGGTTCTATGACAGCAGAGATGGCGTTTGTAAACAATTCAGATTTGGCGGCTGCCAGAGCAATGGAAACAACTTTAACAGTAGGGAGGAGTGCGAATATCGTTGCGGAGATGTTCAAGGTTCGTAACATGCTAAAAATTCAACTAAACAAAATTGCATACATTTCAAAGAATGACATTCATTCACTCGAACTATAAAAAAAAACAAACTTAAGCTATAAAGATAATATAATAACTATTAATGCGTACGACTCCATTGTGAACACGACCTCGTAGAAATAAACTCAAATTAATACTAATATAAAATAAAGATTTTTCATGATATCAAGAAAAATTTGAAAAGTTTGAATGATGAAGACAACTGTCTAATTTAATGCAATTGAATTGTAGCGCACAAAAATAATTTGCATTATCTTTGTTGACAGATCCCTGCAGTCTGCCCAAAGTCGTCGGTCCCTGCAACGGTTTCGACAAGCTATACTTCTACGATCACCGCACAGACTCATGCTACGAATTCGAGTACAGTGGCTGTCAAGGCAACAAGAATCGCTTCCAGGATCGGGATTCCTGTGAACGAAAATGCAAGAGGACGTCCGTCACAATTCCACCAGCTCGTAACGTCACCGTCACGCCAAATCCTCCCGCGGAGACTGTTTCGAATGCCTGCTACGCTCCTGTCGATCCTGGTCCCTGTAATCGCGATGTCACTGCTTATTACTACGACCCTGAAAACCGGAGATGCCAGGCATTCATTTACGGCGGATGCGACGGCAATGCGAATCGATTCCAGACTGAGGAACAGTGCGAACGTCTTTGCGGCAAATTCCATGGACAAGGTCAGAAATTTTACAATTTTTAGTATCCCAAATGTGGAAAGTATTATCGTAATTTATTCGAAAAATATATACAG
This sequence comes from Halictus ligatus, assembly GCA_028454255.1. NCBI lineage: Eukaryota > Metazoa > Arthropoda > Insecta > Hymenoptera > Halictidae > Halictus > Halictus ligatus. The sequence goes on from CM052140.1 coordinate 6,867,977, forward strand.
GGTGCGGCCGAATAATATGTACAAGCGGATACGAGGTGGTTCCTTATGAAAAAATAAGAACAAAATATGGAATAAAATTTGTTCGTTTAAGGCTTAGTTTCCGAGAAAATCGTGTTTGAAAATCCGATGCGTACAAATGATGTCACGGCTATGTTACGGTTCGTCGAGCAACGTATAACGCGTATTGTGTTTGTAAACAATGATCTGAGATTTCTTCTTGTATGTTATGTGCCCCTAAGCAGTTAGTTTTCGTTTATCTCACGATGATGTATGTATATGATTTTCAAACTCGATTTTCTCGAAAACTGAGACTTAAATACCCTGTATATAGACGAAAGATGTAACTCATAAGTTCTTCCAGTCGATTATCCTTGAAATCATAAAAGTTCTTTCGTAGGAAATCGTTAAAGAAATCGATTTTTTGCATATGATTTTGGCAAGTATGTCTTTGCTGTTTGTAAGAAAATAATTAAAGCCGTGCTAATGTAATTGCTCTGGTGTTCTACTGTCAATGAATGAATTTTTCTGAATCTTCGAAATAGAAATTGTAAATAGAAAGGAGAAAATGTCTGTGCTCAATTTTTAAATATTTATTGCAGACATGTGCAACTTGCCAGCGGATCGTGGCGAGTGCAGAGGCGCATTCCGGAAATTCTTCTACGATTCTGTCAGCCGCGTCTGTCGCGAATTCGAGTATGGCGGGTGTGAAGGAAATGCAAACAGATTTAGCTCGATTTCCGAGTGCGAGTCGATTTGTATTCACCACGAGGAGCCTGTGCCAGCTGGAAACGACACGAACGCTTCGAACCTGTGTAAGTATATTAATTTTCCAACTTAACACATTATCTTCCGGCGATTATTCCATAATTTTTCCATGGCTGAGGATTTCAGTCATAAATCGACACCTCGCCCTCGATAACGTAATCTAATAATCTCGTTTGGAATTTTTGGGCAAAAGAAAGTTTTTAAGCTTCCGGTAGATAAAGTGTTAATTATTTCATTTGCGTCGAACGGATCCAGAGACGAAAAGGGAACGCAGAAAAATATGCAAATTATTTTACTGGATCGATAGAAGATTTTTAAGACAGCTGGTCCAAGGTTTTAATAGAATGTTTGAACAACGATGATTTAGCGATCTGTAAAGAACCGCTCGACACCGGCTCCTGTGCTTCCGGTACAGCGATCAAACGATTCTTCTTTGACGAGGAATATCAAAACTGTCGTGCGTTCATTTATACCGGATGCGGTGGCAATCGAAACCGATTCAAGACCTTCGAAGCTTGCATTCACACTTGCCTGCAGCGTAAGTCGAGGAAACGTGTCCGATATAATTTTGTGAATCTTTATTCTCGAATCTACAGCTACCAGCTTCGAACACGGTGTACAAATGTTTACACATTAGCTGCAAATTTTATTTCGTTTTTTATTAACATTTTACGATATTCTTTTCTCCTAGACGTCCCTAACAAAAATTCCAAAATTCCTCAGTCCTGTTTTCATTGTTCCCCGAGTGCAAAATGTAATATAGCTTACACCGCAAAATATTTTTTAATATTCTTTCGAATATTTTTTTAACCCTTTGTATCCGAATGGTGACTCTACAATGCCACTAAAAATTACCACACTATTATTTAAAACAGATTCTACAACACTATGTTTCCAGCAGATCGATAAAAATTTAAGTGTTGCAAGCACGAGTAATGCTAATAAATAGACTGTCGACTTTACGCAAAAGATAAAAAGAATTTATAAACATCGATGTATTATTTTCAACTTACTTAAAGAACTTTTTACTTGGCTGCAGTACAACATTTTTGGAACACCCTGTAGATCAAAAGAAATCTCTTGGTTTGGGAGTTAGAGCAGCTTCTGGTGCAAAGGGTTGATTAAGTTTCTAGATTTTTGGGATGGGAATTTTGTTTCGGGCACTATGATTATGAATTAATTTGTTTTTTAGCCACTAACGAGATCGACGTGGACAGGCCAGGGCATAGAACGGATCCTTGCGCGGAGGCTCGCGAAGATTGCAGCGGAATTCGATGTCCTTACGGCATCGAAGCGTTCGTGGATTCGCAGGATTGTCAGCGATGCAGATGCGTGGATCCTTGCAGGACACAAGTTTGTCCTGATGGCAGCCGGTGCGCGATCACGTTAGCCGCTACCAAGGACGGCACCGAGTACAAAGGTGTTTGCAGGCCCAGTAAGTGCATCGCACAATTATACGTCACACTTTTAAAATAGCCAAGGCGGTAAAAATAGTATTAATACATTTAAAATTTTCATAAATTTTCCTTTTTTTTTTTTAAAGCAACGAAGCCAGGAATCTGTCCTAACGTAACGAACAGCACTAGGTGCGAGCAAGAATGCGTCACGGACGCTGACTGCACCGAAGATATGAAATGCTGCAACAATGGTTGCGGCGCTTCCTGCTTGGAGCCCGCCGTTGAGGAAGTTCCGACCACGCTGAGAACTTGGGTCACGTCTCCACCTACTGGAGCGGAACCTGCCTCGATCCAGCAACCGGAAGAGCCACAAGTTAGTGCACAAGAAGGCGGTTATGTCACTCTGACTTGCATCGCGAGAGGAAATCCGAAACCGAACATTACGTGGAGGAAGGACACGACATTGGTAATTTCGCGCGTCCTTTAAAATGTTTTTAGTGCGAGAAAAAATGTACTTCTTTGCGTTCGACTATTAATGGACATTGCTGTATATCGGATGAACTGTGTAGCAATCTTAATTATGAACGTCCACAGATCGCAACGTCGGAGAACAGGCGTCGCATACTGCACGACGGCTCTCTGCAAATCATCAATCTATACAGATACGATGGCGGAACTTACATTTGCATAGCTGACAACGGTTTGGGGCCACCGGTAAGAGTGGAATACCAATTGGTAGTCACAGGTACGTACATATCAACTGTCGCGTGGATTCAGTCTTGCTATCCTAATGGGTGATGGAATGATTGCAATTATCGTTGTGACTGCTCTTCACACTGCACTCGTTGCGATAACCAATTATAATATATAAATTGCCACGGTGTTTCACGATGGTAGCTAACGTAGATTTTAACATTTGCTGTGGAAGTAGTCAATAGAAGTGTTATTGATGCTAACCATACAGCGGAAGTGACGTGATTCCTGTAGTTGGTTGCAACCGCGGTAAAAATTTTTATTTTGCATGAAGATTCGCTGCCTACTCGTCAGACTCGTTGTCAGACCCGAATCACTGTCACTTTCGCTCTCTTCTAAAATTTTCCCGAGGAGATTATCTGTTCTAACAACTCGAGGATTGTGAACAAGGTCTGCAACTGTAAGCATCATGCATGTTATTGTCTTGCATCCCATAGAACCTCGACAAATGGCCGCATCCATACTAGGGGAGCCGAACACGATAGTGACGATCACGATGAACTCGCCTATATCACTTCATTGCTACGCGATAGGTTGGCCCAGACCTTTTGTCACCTGGTGGCGAGGCCACGACATAGTGCCCTTGATCTCGGACGTGTATGAACAGGACTCTGACTCCACTCTCATAATCCGATCGGTCACCTTGCCCACTCTAGGCGTGTACACTTGCCAAGCCTTCAACGCCATTGGCCGGGCAGCGTCGTGGTCGGTGACCTTGCAGGCGGTTGGCCCAGTGTACAATGTCAAACCTGAGTACGAACAGTATACCAAATACCTAGTCGAACCACCTAGCAAACCTCAGTATCCGTACAGACCAAGCAGAAACGAGACCGTGAATTATCAGACCTATGCTCCTGTATATCCCACTAGACAAGCCCACATTCCCACTGTGAGTCCTATAGGGTTGTTGACCACACAGACGCCTAGTCCTTCCAGGCATATAGGTGAGGAGAATGCACTTTTGGTTTTTGGGTTTCGTCCAATTGCAATGTTGATTAAGATGAGGATTTAACAGATTTAAGCTTGTAAAATTATATTTTTTAATTTTGTGGTCAGATTTTGAAGAAAACGCAAGAAAATAGAAGGAAGGTGAAGGGGTGTGAAAGGGATGTAAAGATACCCTAATTTTTATTTAAGTTTTTCGTGTGCAACTTTAATTTTATATAATAACAGTGTTTGTAGCCAGATATAAAGAAAAGATGTAAAACATTAAAATTACAGTGTTTTTTCGATATATATCGATATAACCCGTAACAAGGTATTTGCAACATATATCGAGAAAATACTGTATATAAAAAGTGTCAGGAATTATATTTTTAAATGTAAAATTGTGTTTAGGATATAGAAGAGAACAATGCAATTGGACTCATAGATTTTTCTATTTGCATTTTCGATTGCACACGCTTTGATCTTGCATGCTGCACTGCTTTTTCGCTTGCCAGCATGAGTAATAATTATGAAAAATTAACAGTTTCTTACAGAAGCCACTGGACAAGTAAGATACTCTTCAATTTGCTTTTCTGCAATTTTTATTCTTCGACTAAATGTATCTGTCAAAATCTTTAACGAACAAAATTACATTCCGTAGTTCCTGTCAACGTCAGTATATCGATAGGACAAAATCAGTTCCCCGAGGAAAGTGACATAAGCATCGTCTGCAATGTTGATGGTTATCCAATTGCGAGAGTATCCTGGTACAAGGATAATGAGCTGATTCATCCTAATGAACGAGTACAGATCAACGGTTAGTCTTCAAACTAACAAGAATTGTAATTTACAAAAATTGGATAATATTGATTCGAATCGAGTGTTTTGATTTTTGTGAACAGAACTGAACAAACTCGTGATTAATAATGCGAACAAAGAGGACTCGGGGAGATACCGTTGCGAGGCTACCAATGAGTATTCCTCAGCCTCTGAAAGTGTGGATATAGTAGTTGCCGGTAAGTTATGGTCACTCGTTTTGATTTATTAAGAATTATTCACATATATTGTTTAAATTTTTTAAATCTCTCTACTGCTTTAAATTGCATCTACTTGTGTCTAAAAAAAAAAGTAAAAATCCGCAGATTAGGTATTGATTTATGCATTTATAATAAAAATGTGTAGATTAAATACAAAATAGAAAAAGCATTTCAAGAATTTAGAGATGCTGTTGTGTTATTTTCATCGGATTGTAATAATTATAAAAAGGAATCGGTGTCTATATAATGTCCTGCAATGAACGCAGACAAATTTTATTTTGCATAAAAATCCGGAGTCGACGAATAATATTGACCACCAATACAAACTTTATTTTTCATCCCCAGGCATCTTTATCCACCCGAATTGCCAAGACAACGCGTTCTTCGCGAACTGCAAACTAATAGTGAAGGCGAAGTACTGCACGCACAAGTACTACGCGAAGTTCTGCTGTCGATCCTGCACAGAGGCTGGCCAATTACCATCGAGAGGGGCTCATCTGAACAACACGTTGAGGAGGCGAAGGGACATCCTGAAGTCGCTGGTCTAGGATCCAGGAGCTAGTGTTAATAGTGCGACCTGGTCCAATCAGCGGCGATCAGCGGGTACATCAATTTAAAAACAGAGAAAAAAAACAAAAAATCGAGGGGACACGACAAAAACCAGCACGTGTTTGCAATCGGGGTTCAATGGGGTCAAAAGGCTAATCGAGATTAACACCCGCTTCTCGAATCGATCGAGTGCCCCGCAAATCGACGTTAATTCACTGCCAAAGCCTTAGAACGTCTATACATAGGTATCCGTAAGGTATGTTAAGCAAACAGCGAGGATCCCTGATCTTCGTCGCTGTCTCATTCGAGGCTTTGTCATCCATGTATATACGATCTGACGCTGAATCCTAGTCGGTCGAAGCCATATTAGGTGGGATAATTAAATATCCTTCGGGCTAGCGGGACCGGAAATGATCCTCGAACCTGGTTATCTTCTGTTTTCATTTTAATGACGTTCACCGGGGCGGTTTCCGGCGCAGAGGTTGCATTCGACGATTCGAAAATTGCGTATTGAATGAAGAAATTTCTTAGGACGGCATCTTGTGGACCTTGAAGAACTACGATGTCTGTAGCAGAATCAAGATAACGGATATAATCGATTTATTCACAGGAGAACTGGTGAAAAGAAATTGTGGCTTACTCTGAATCATTTTTCTGTGCTTTATCTGTAATGATTAGTGCAATAATGCAGCTGATACGTGCAATGTCGTCTTTACGTTAATGGTAGAATTACTGGCAGAGCTGAAAAGACTCATTGCGGGGATTTTATTTTACATTGCGAAGGTACTTTTAAAACCATCCATTTATCAGAAGCAAATTTTATCGAATGTGGTGTTGTCATGGTTGAGTCCTTTTGATTTCTTGGTGAATTCTCATGTTAAACGAAATTTTTAAAAGTCTAGTGACACACAAAATTGGTTTGACAAAGATAACTAATTCGATAATGGATTAACAGCGTATTTCCGAGAATGCAACGAAGATGCGCCGGTGATCCGCAATCGCGACCAATTTTCCGTGAATCATGGTGCAATTCAGCGACTCCGTCAAATCTGCGAGACAGAGAAATGCATCAGGGGAACAAGAAAACGTCGTAGATCCCGCGGAGCTCGTGTTCTTTCGCGCTTAGCACGCTAACTATAAGTTAAGAGCCGCGTTCGTTTTTCGCGTCGTTTCTTTTTGTTCTTCTCCTTCTTTTTTATAATTGCTTTCCTTTTGTACTCTTTCGATAGACGCATGCGTGAAGAGACGAACGAGAGAGAGAGAGAGAGAGAGAGAGAGAGAGAGAGAGAGAGAAAAGGTTGGAGAACTTGTACCTATTTGTATGAAGCATATACGCACGTTACGTTGTACCATATAAAATAGATTGTTACGCAATATGCCATTTATATACTCTATGATACTGTTAACACTTATTCCTTATTCGATATATTCGATATATTCGGACATGATTGCCGTAGGAGGCGCCGCCGCCAAATAGTACACGATCATGAAAGCAAAAATCATTCGCGATCATGTGCGAAACTCATTCGCGATCACGAGCGAATATTCATTCGCGAAGGTGCAACGTGTCGATCGCTGTTTCATTCCCTAATCAAAATTACCAGAATGGAGGATGAAGGATTTCGAGCTAATATTGCACTATTTGCGTTGCATCTTTAAGCACCGATCGCTCGCAGCGCTGCAGGAATGCACGCAGTTACGTTCTCAAAGCCGTACGATCAGTTTTGTAGCGCTCAAACCGCGTCGCATGGTCATATTAACGTGTTGCATTTATATATTTGTTCCTGAACATTTTAATCGTAATGTTAACTACTATACTGTTACTATGTACACTGTATCGTCTATCGTGAACCCTGGGCGTCCGAGAGTGAGAGCTCTGATTAATCTGTATAATCAACTTTCGCTACGATGTTACCGTCTTTATTACTCGAAAATATTGTCCGTTTATTACAGAAACAGATAACTTTTAAAATATGCTAAAAATTCGGTGAACGGCCGATTGGAAACACTTAAACGCTGGTGCGAACGTACGCGGCGTTGGAGACTTCAACGCCCGGTAACGCGATCGTCGAGATCTTCGATCATTATGCATTGATTTTCGATAAATTTTCGTAGATATTTTTTTAGATGCATCTTTGGGCATACATTGACATCTGAAAGAAGTAGCATCGTCGAAAATTAATACTCGAAAGAATGAACATTCGTAGCTTTCATAAGTTGTTCGGACATTTTTTTTGAGAATATAAATAAATTAGTTGCGGTTGATGTATAAAGGGAAGTCGATACCGATTGATAAACGCTCTCAATCCCGAACGTCAAAGAAAATATCAGTAGTATCGTAGCATATCAAGGATTCCGAAGGGAAAGGTACCAAAAGCATTTATAAATCATAAGCGTAAGTCTCACTCGATTCGAATCGAATGGAAAAAATTGAATCCACGGAACCGTGTAGGAAGGGACACACCTCTTTCATCTTATCGTTTCAGTCACAGTAAATGACAGTGCCTTATTAGACGCCCTTTCGAAAGTGGTCGGGGAAAGAGTGCTAAATATCAATATCGACTGTTGGATACTGTTTCGTGTATTATATATACAGGACTGCTATAATGCAGACGAGTTTTGCGGACGAATTCCTCCGACTTTCATGTTTCTCTCATTTTCATTGTTGGCGATCAAAAATTCCACTAGCCTTTGGCAAACACATTAGAAAAAGAAAAAGAAATAAATTTTGGACGCTTATTTCAATAAATTGTCTTTGATTTACTATTTTAGGACAATTATGTAATTATTCTAGAAGAGAATATCAGTTCGCTTTATTGAAACTGGTTTGATCGCGAAAGCGTGGAAATATTTCGTGGTTAGGACAATCGTAGCCCCATTCAAAGCCTGAAGCATATCGACAGAAGTGTTTGGTATAATTCTATGGTATAGTCTTCTCGAGGAATCGTTCGTAAAAATTGCAAGGAGCATGTTCAGTACTCTTCTCCCCCGTACTCCTCTAGATCTGACCAAACTAGATATTTACACGACTCGAACAGATCTGTTGTAACGTAACGACGCGACTGTCTAGTAAATGTATAAATAGTTTACATAATTTACGTCGCATAGATATCCCGCGGAGCGGCGTGTCGGGACGTAGATATATAGTGGCTGTACCATGTCCGTGTTGTCTCGAATCGAAATGTCAAAAACCGAGCTGCGCAATACGCGTGTGTGTACGTCGAACTTCAGTAGATCCTCTCTATTCTATAGGAAATAATTTATATTTCTACCGTGTGATTTTAAGTATGTAAAATGACCTGTACACCCCCATACCCTGTTACACTAGAGATGTATATAATTCTCGCTATTACGTATTAATCGTTGACGAACATATCTTTGAGCATGAGCGTTGAGAGCCTCCTCGTAGAGCTTGCGAGGTTCGTGGAAATGATCGTGGATGCTCGTTCGATGGTTTCACTCGTCGCCTTTCGGGAATCGATTATGCTACCTTCTCACAGTGCCCCGTTGACAGTAAATACCATAGTTATACAACGTAGGTCCAAAAATGTTTGTTCCCTATTTTATTTTTAACGTGACAGCCTTCACTCTTCTAGGAATGAAGGCATTACTATTTTACTTTTAATGTGTCACTTTTAATTTTTTTTTTGAGATGAACGGCTATTTTATTTTCAATTTGGCCGTCTTCAATTTTTTAGGGATGAAGGGCTATTTTCTTTTTAGTTTGTCAGTCTTCAATTTTTCAGGGATGAAGGCGTAAAAAATATTGCATTGTTCTAAATGATCAGTCTTGGTCTAGTAATTGAATGTACTATTGCGTTTACAATAATTTATTAAAGTATAGATCGTTTACTTCATTTTGTATAATTTTGTATTGAAGCATTTTGTCGACGGACCACTGTTGCCAGAGAGGTAGTACGTACAACACTGTCAACGTAGAAATTGATCAAATAGATTAACGATTAGTAATAGTTACACTGGAATAGAACTATTTACATGTTACAAATATTTTGAGCGACCTGAACAGTTCTGGTATTTTAATAGTAACGTGACTAAAATAGCTAGACCTAGAATATCTACCTTCTCATGCAAATACAAATTCCCATAGCGTACAAGTAATTTTTACAACGGACTCGGTGATTACTTTGAACTACATATAATCGTCTTGAGAAGTATTCTAGGAGGGGGGGAGGGGATGAATATTTTTCCGAGGAATTGAAGAATCGTTTTCTGGAGCTTCCCTGTTTAATTCCCGTAGGGTAAGACTAGGTGACAACGCTAACAAGAAGAAGAATAACAACAACGTGGAACACACCTCGCGTACAATCGATAGGCCCTTTCGTTTCTGACTTCGACGCGATTTTGTCAGTGATTAGTTTTTCTACGGTCTCTAGGTAGATTTCTAGCATAATTTTTAAATGTAAAACGATGCCCGCGATCATCGCTGCGAATATCGAATGAAGGTTCAAGCGTTTTACTGGAAAGAGATTTGCCAAAAAAGCAAATGTACGAAAGAAAAAAGAAAAGGAAATACGAAGAAGAAACTATAAATTAATCACTTATTCATATCTCCAGTGTATTATCTGTACGTGCATAGATTACTGCGACAGTGCTAAAGATTTTAGTGAGTGTATTTGTAATTGTAAGTATCTTAGGTAACGATTAAAATAATATAATATAATGATATAATATAATATATAAATATATATATAATTATAAAATAAAGGTAGATATAAAGGAATGCTACTATACAAACAATGTATGGACAATAATAATATATAAGATCCTTAAATATATGGTTAAACAATCGAGTCGGTCATTATTCTGTTCCTCAGTAATCTGAGATATATATGATTGTTTTTTTGGAGGTACCCTAATTGATATAGAGTGCCAATACATTCCTTGAATACTAGAAATTTATTTTTTCATGTGTTTATCTAAAGCTTGATTGAAATGACTTTCTAAAAGTAACAACTCATTTATCAGCACCCTTAATAATTCGTTTATTAACACATACATATTAACACTAGTGGAACACATTACACAGTAGAACTAACAATAAGATAAGTCAACAAATCACTATAACAAAATTCAATTTACTTAGATATATTACTAAGACGTCTTCAACATTCCTCTTAAAATTTGTGAAGTGACAGCTGGTATTTCAGTTGAACTGTCATCATTTTTTATACCCCAGATAATCGACGCTGGTCATGCGAAGAATTTCGAAGTAAGTATCGCTTATGCTGCTCCTCGATGTCGACAGCCCTCTGGATCCTTTCTGAAGCGATGTTCTCGAGTTTCGCGAATAATTCTGTGTGCACAGCAATGCACTTTCTAAAATCTTTGCGATCCAATCGATACACCTCGCATACTTCAATTGCAATCACACTGGCAACTCTTCTTTGATCCGGCACCAACAACGCCACCTCTCCAAAATGCGCTCCATCGTCCAAATGACAGATCTATGGATCATTTATTACTGTAGATTCTGTAAAATTCAATTTTCGATCTCGAATCACCTCTTTCCCAGTCGGCGTTAAGACAGCAACTGTTCCAGCCGAAATGAAGAACATGCAATCACCGTGAGCTCCAGCTTTCACTATAACATCGTTCGGCAAGTACAACTCGAATTTCAAGGCTCTTACTATCGATCGCAGCACGTGTTTTGGCAACGCCTTGAAAATCGCAACATTCTCAACCAAACGGTGATTTGCTTGGAACGCGATTTCCATTCGGAGGTGCTCTAAAAATTGAGAAGCAGTTTTACTGAGCATTTTCTATTCAGTCGATTATTGGTAACTTAATTACCCGAGAGATTCATCAATATGGACTTCTCGCGGAAGTAGCTGAACCTGAAACGGTACTTATAGTAATTCAGAAGACGATTCTTCATATGCGTAGGCAATTGTTTCTGTATCGTGTAAGCGATCACTTGGTTCATGATCTCGTGGAACTTCGATTTTGACTGTTTCGCCAGTGCTTTTATCTGAATCAACATTACTGCAACATAATATTATTATTGCTCTACGAGAAAGATTTGAAACCGTCGGTTCGTTTACTATGAGATCATTTAGAGCTTTGATGGATTCACCTACGATGTAGCAGTCGAGCAATCTGCCCATTAACATCAGGAAGGTACTTAGTATAAGGTGACCATCCGTGATGGGAATGTACAAGCCATAACCGCTGGTCGAAATCTTCTCGACAACCATGAACAACGAATGTTGGAACCTGTGGCCGATGTTTTCGTGATCTAGCCCAGTCATCCAACACTCCTCGCAGTCCTACAGTCGAAGATTATAGTCAAGGCTCGTCAAATTTTACGATTAAATGATCGATGACGTACTTCAGGTCTGGTGTTGGTCAAATGTAACATTAGTGCTGGAATTAAATAACTGAGACAGGCACACCAAAACATCATGTATACTGCTAATAAAAGCGTGGTAAACACTTCGTAGTATAAATGCATCACTCCGAGATACTGAAACATAATTAATACAGTTATTATCAGTGGATGTTCATGTAATTTTAAAGTTTTATGGACAAATTTTCAGAAAGTGGTGCCAAATAAAATCGTATTTTCATTGGCAATAGACTTTGTAGAATTTAATACTCTAGCAGTTTTTGAACATTTCTATGTGCCATAAATGCAGAAAGATCCACAGTCCAAATGTTTGTGATCAACATTTGATAATGATAAACTGATTTTACAGGAAATTGGATTCTTACGGAATCAAAGAGAGGGTTAAACGTTGCCTCAGAAAATCAGAAATTTTCAATTTTCTAAAATGTAATTTTGTAGATTTTAAGCGTTTCTTTAACTAATTCAACACTACGCACGAAACGGCCCATACCACGCTAAATTTTAGTTCTGTTTTGTTCTATTTTATATATGTCTACGTTTAACATTGTAATTTATTTGGTGAGAAATGACGAATATTAGTTACAACAGTTAATGTGTTCTTCTTTCACCCTGGACATGAATATTCTATATTAGAATTAAATTACTACCTTCGAAAATTTCGAGAACAGCCAAACGTTTTAAATTAAAGAAAATGAAGTATTGTGTTACGAGAATATGTCAGCAAGAGAGGTGGCACGAAATTCGAAAAAATTTCGAAATTACATACCAATTGTATTATGTATTATATATACCATACGGTTATACATACCAATATGGCAGCGCCCTTATCTGTCAAAGACGTTACAAATTTTACGTCTTTACACACGCATAACTTTTGAACTACTATTCTCCAAGGATGAAACCTTGGATTTTCGGCATTTTTCGGCCAAAATCTACTGGATTACATAAAAAAAAGTTAAAAATTTCTGGTTTCCCAAAGTAAAGTTTAGCCAAAGAGCGAGAGTTAGGAGGTTGATTTTGGACTTTTACCGTGAACCATTCGAACAGATTGTTGATCATATGCGAGTAGCGAAAAAGTTTCAAAAGCGGTAGCAGATTAATCACAATGATGAACATGTTACTATGCATCCCTGGAAGATTCCGCCACGGTAATGTTATGTGGTCCCAGGGCAATGATGTGATAACATCCAAAACGAGGTATGTCTTTATGTAATGCCTAAACGAAAAAGATCAACAAAAAATATTTTTCGATTGCTTGAATAAAATTGCTACGAAAATGCTCTAATCTCTCACGTAAGTATAATCCAGGGGTCCAATTGCACTTGCATATGTTTCTTGTCATAGTATCCGCTGATGCAGGACATCATTATGTCCACCCAGCATATAGCATAAATAAGGATATTAAATCTGTCTAGTCGAATTTCGTCGTGGCTCATCACTACGTAGCATACGAAGAAGGGAATCGATAGGAAAGCAATCATGTAGACGACTAACATGATCATGTCCCAAATGAATCTAGAAATTAACCAGTTGCTTATAAATCCAGAAATTAATCAATTAAGATTTATTGTACTAGGGCAGTGCAAAAATAATTGCGCATTTTGTCCCCGAATTTTACAGTTGGTGTATATTTTTCTTCATTTATAATAATTTCTATATTATATTAAGTTTACATTATTTGTCAATTAAAATATTAAAACAATTATAAAAAGAAATTGAAAGTGGGTATGCGGTTATTGACATAATGGTTAAACTGAAGAAATCCGTAATTATTTCTGCACCAATCAAACAATAAAATTATAAAAATTATATTCATTATGAAATTATATTCACCTCCACCTACTGAAAGGGTGGATAATCCACCAATACTGAAGATCAGCATGTCTTCTCCCTTCAGCGAACATTGCTGCTATGCTATGCAAATATAGATTCGTTTTAGGTGTATTTTCACTCACATTGAACATAAGCTTCAACCTTTCCGGAAAGGTATATGATTTGCCTTTGATCATTGAGGAAGACACGCGCAATCTGTCCGAGTGTATGGCCAGAGTGCAATTATGCTCCGTCATATTCATGTTTCACTGATATTTTTAATCTTTTTTTCAATTAATCAACGTAAAACAGCCGAACACGCTGTGGTATACAATTCCAAAGCACTTTCTTCGTTTTTCAAACCCTTTAACCTTTCTTCGATCGAATAAAATAGAATGGAGAATGCGCAGCATTGAATGAAGTTGGCAAATTCAGCACCGATTTGAAGTTCGACGAAAGAATCGACAGGGGCTAATTACTTGAGATGAAAAGTGGTCCAGAGTATTTTTAGTTGTTTATTAAAAAATTCTCGACGATCAAGAATATATCCAATCACGACCGGTTAGTATGGTACAATGAACGTCTATGAACCAAAGTACATATGTATAAACGTCTATTGTTTGCAGTGCGTGTTGCGAAGATGGTTTCGATGGGGATGGAGACACGACGACATCGTGAACGGAAATGGGATTAGGTTTGTGCGTGTATGGATCACGAGGATCAACTATCGTAATTGACAAATTAGAACACGGGCGAGTACGGAGGTATCGGTACCAGGATGTTTAAAGCTGCGATCAGGGGGATAGTAATCATCGTTTCAACCCTCCAACTGGTTCAATTTGTTGCTTAACATACGCTTTCCTATCATCGAACGCTTGAGAACCGCTTCGTTATCTGAAAATCGAACTATTAAAAGTGCCAAAATATTTTAACATGCATCTATAGCATATAAAATTGAGCTATACGTCGTATAAAAGCTGTCTGAATACAAACTGATGTGTGTGTGTGATTGAATTATTCGACTGCGAGCCTAATAGTGTAAATCTCTTTACGATTATCCCCTCGAATGTACGTGTACGATCGTTTCGAATCGGTGTCCATCTTCATGGGTGTCTAAGTTTCAATATGTTTAAAGCGCCAGCGGGCTTCTATAACGTAGTGAACAGTGAAAATATCCAGGAACCATTTCGCAATTACTCGTAGTTTGAAGAAAGCTTGCTGTTTCGCTCCTCTCCAGTTAGGGGGTCAAAAAGCGCAGCTAGAAAATGGTCTCCGTTAAAAATATAACTACCCACTTAAGTTAACCTCAGTTATCAGTCTTCCCGGATATTTCTGTTTGACGTTTTAACGTACTCTCTAGTCCAGTAAAAAAATACGACCCTCGGACGTCGTCTCCGTCGAGACACTACCGTAGAAGAATCACAGTAACTTTCTGCTCGATCTTCAGACGGCAATCGTAATTTTCTTTCCGAAAAATTCAATACACGAATTTTCTTGAATCATTATCGCGGTACGGGAAAAGATTTACGGGATAACTTACTGCTCAAACTTGAGACTATAATCGCCATTGGCTCTTCTGTAAATAATTTCAAAGGTAAAATGTATTTTTTATGACACAAATCGCAACGATCAGAATTATTCGGTATAAACGGATTTTTTTCTTTAGGTTTCGATCACGATGATTCTTCTACGAAACTTTCTCGTCTATGAAAGTTTGCGCTGCTACAAAATCGCACTAATCGATCGACGACTATATTGTTTTCATGGCGTTACAGTGACGTACTAGTACAAACATCGATCTGCGTTCATATTTAACAATCGCGCTATCGAGGCTAGAAGATTTTTCTGCCATATGCATAATATATGTATAAATAATTTTTGTCTTTGCATACACCCAGGCGACATGAGTTGCCATTTTGACGGGTAACGATGTCACACATTACTCTCAGATAACACAAACTTTTTCCCATTACACGGATCACATATGAAATTATCATTACGAAGAACGTAATTCTCTAAAATTATAACAGTATTTTATTAGAACGAACTGTGCATAGTGTAAACCAGATTTTAATACCCAATTTTTCTGACGAGTACTCTGCATTTATTAGATCCAATTTGAACAGATTTAACGAATGTAGTTTAATGAATGTGTCGATCTACTAAATTAGATTTAATAAATGTAGTTAAATACATACGTAGATTTGATGAATGTGTAGATTTATTAAAATACATTTATGTCGTATGCAAGGGATATGTGTGACTTCGTCAACCATCTATTAAAACTATTTCCAATATCATTTTGTGACACATTGATTTTTAAATGCATGAATTATCAACCACTCTAGTAATTTATTTAACAATGACCACGGGACACAACAAACACATTCTTTTGGTACGGCTCTTGTCACCGAGTCTGGCAGATGTTCAATGAAATTTTGTAAAAATCAGATCAACGAGCTTCCCTAACATTGGTTATTTATTATTACTAGGCACTACTCCACCATTAAATCGTATTTTCCGTTTCCTTTAATACTCCATCGCGAACAACTTGTCGAATTGGAAATACTTTCTTTTCGTAGAGTATTCTTTAACCCATTAAATTTCATTGTTCAATCTTCGAGAAAAAACGAACTTATTAATAAAAGTCCAATTTATTAAAAAAAAATCATCCATTTGTACATGTTAATATATTTGAATAAAACTAAGCTAAATTGTATTTTAACACTAAGAAATTTAATAGTATTTCCATACAAAATAAAATAAAATAATTGGAATAGTTTGCGTTAATTTTCCAGATTGCAATTTACAAATTGAGTCAAGATCACAGTCTTAATAAAAGTTAATGGGTTAAATAGGATTATAATACTAGCGTGGTAAGTAATCAATGGCCATTTGTACATCTTGTAGCGTCTCTCGATAAAATCACAATAAATACACTTTACATACTGAAGTGCAATGAAAATTAATAATAAATTTCCTTACAGTCACAAAGACTATAGTTCTCTAGTTCTAATTTTTAAAGATACCCTGCACACAATTCCAATTAAAATCTCCAATGGAAAGGCCATCGATTCTCCACCGATCTAACAATCTCGACTCACACAGAACAATTTCTTTACACTGAACGGCAGCCAGTACACATCTGGAACGATACGAAACGTATGAAATCGTTACAAAATCGCCTAGGAACCCTCGAATTGGTTCCATTTGGTTCGTATATGTATCATAACACGGATTAAACGACTGCGACCCTAAAACGATCTCCTCGGGTTTCACTTCCGGATAAATTCTCTCCTCGAGTTCTCAAAATACGTCTTCAAAAACGAACAACCGTGTGTGAACGCGTCCTTGACCCTTTTCTACGCTCGACCTCGTTCACGTTACCACGCAGCGAACCGTACGGTTGCGAACACGATACTGGAGTTGATGAGTTTTGACTAGGAAATTGAGTCGGCGCTCCTGACGTGGCTATTGTTTGCCTCGCAACTTCGTTTTCTTAACACCTGTTGCATCTGTACGAGTCACTCGCGGCACATTAGATTTGTATGAACTGCACGACCACCTGTCCAACCGTGGACAATGGTTGAAGTGTCGGGTGGACCGAGACAGGATCCATTTTAGTCCATTTCAGTCCGTTTACCTTTCAAAATCCAAATAGTACAAATTGAAGTGAAGTATATTACTGATTAGTTTAAATTGGCTGTGACACGAAACTTTGTGGCAAAAGTTTCTGGACTTTAAAATGGTCCTTACGATTAATTATAGCTCTTAGCTACCATTTCACATACAATCCATGTAACTTTAAAATTTTTAACCACACGACAGAGTCAAACTATAGCAACCTGAGGGGACACCTTTGCAGTTCTCTATAGGTTCGAAAATGGCCCTCTCTGGTGTGATTTTGCACACAATTAGTAGTAATTGACTAAAGCAAACCATGGGAGGGTGCATCTTTCAACTTTGAACAAGTTTCGAAACCCTGCACCAAATCCACACAAAAAAAAATAATGTCCAGCTCCAAAAGAGCAGCTCATTCAGTTACAGTCCAGGTGTCCGCCAATGTTCCGTATACCTATCGAATACCAAACCAGGAGCAAGGAGCCTAATCAGGAGTCGATTCCTATCAGCAAATCTCGTCAACTCAAGTAGAGTACGGCGAACAGCCACAGAACTCTGTCCGAAAAAATCATCCTGGACCATGGTGCTGGTTAGGGTGTGCGGGTGGTGGGTGGTTGGATGATCTCGAGTCGGTTTTACACGTCGATGCCGAGCAGCTCCCTGCTGTTGGCTCTCGAAAGTCGACGACGTAAGCTGCGACGACGAAACTCCTTCCATCAGACAGATGCGCGTTTGACACGAAGGCTGGTAGCGGTCGGAGGTCTGTAGCCCTGGTACCCTTGGTCCAGAAGCTCCGAAGACGCTGGTCCGAGGCAGGTGCAAGAACACACGCTCACGCAGTCGTCCGCGTCCGGTACTAACGTCACGTGACCGGCTAACAGTTTCCCATTGACAGCCACCACCTCCCCGTCCAGAGTCAGTAGGTGATGGGGAGCTAACTGCAGATCGTCGTTGTCCCGACGAGCATCTCCTGTATTCCTATTGTTCATGCGAAAATCGTTATTAGTGCAATGATGTGATATCGGAGGATTTTGACTTGGACCATTGTGAACGTGTCTCTCGAATTTGGTACACGTTCGCTCTGTAGTGAAGTTGATGCACTTACATCGTCATAAAACGTAGTACAAGCAGATTTATGCTGGCGGCGACGACGGCCAAGCCGAATAGTATGAAGACTAAACTTAAGGCCACGTATCCTGGTTTGTTCGACAGTGCGTGATCGTTCTGCAACATTTTTTAGTCCATTTTGAATAACCATTAATAATTTCATTTATATTAACTCATTCGCAACCGGGAAATTTTTTCCGTTTCTAATACCGAGCACCGGCGAAAATAATGAATTTCTGAAGCTGGTTGCCGCAAGCTTGTATCGCTGAAGCAAGGATTAATTAATTTATGAAATCAGTGGCAATCGGGAATAGAATTTAAAATGACGTGAATGCACGTCGGCGATCGCGGATGTGTTAAATTTGAATAACCATTAATAATAATTTGAAGGGATAATATAATTGATAGAAATTTTTTGGGGTAGGCGTGGTTTACCTGGAGAGCGACGTAATCACCGAAACCGATGGTAGTAAGCGTCACGAAGCAGTAGTAGAAGCTGTCAAAGTAGCTCCATCCTTCGTACCGCGAAAATACGGCTGCACCGGTGGTGATAATGATGCTCGACAGACAGCCAGCCGCGAGCATGAGATTCATTTCCGTCGCTTCTGTTTTATTGCATCGTAGGTAGGTCTTTGCCCGCTTGATCACCACGGATGCAAATTTGTTCAGACGTTCTCCAATACTTTGGAACATTACCAGACCCAGAGGTATGCCCACCATGGCGTACGCCATGCAGAACGCTTTGCCGCCTATGGTGACTGGTGTCGAATGTCCGTAGCCTCGAAACGGAAAGAGAGATTTTGTTAGGAAAATATTGTCTTGGTGATTAAAGTACCGTTTCAAATGTGTCCCACCGCCCGTACAACTTATTCTTAATTTTAATTTATCATAAATAGAGCATGGTTTTTTCTACAATTATAATACTGACGGGAAAAAATCTCAGAAGAGTAGAGTTTGAAGAAGAGATTGAAAAATAGCAGAATTAGTATTTATCTCGACTTTTGTTAGTCCTATGTGCAAAATATTTACTTTTCTTACAATTTTCCTAATCCAGTGATGATATCTAAATCGCAGAGATTCTCTATGTTGAGCTACAAAGATGGAAATATGGATAAGTTTATCGTATGATTAATTGCCTCGCTGATGAAACCATCGATGAATTAATATTTCAGTAGGAAACAGTAAATGGTCATGAAGAGCTGTTCAAAGCGTTGCGCGTGCGAAATTTCAAGGTCGACTCTTAAATATCGATCGCGCATGGTGTACATTGTGTATACGATGCTTATATGTCGCAATTACCTATCATAGCGAGCACAAGCGTCGCGAAATAAAAGGCACCCGCGAATTTCCACTGAGGACCAGCTTTGTGCGGTTTGTTCTCAATTATCACAATCTCGAGCATCTTGTAATCTTCCTGCGTGATATTGTACTTCTTCATCATGTTCCGGCGAACCTCTGAAACAGATTGTTCACCGTTGTCGCTCGTAATGAAACGCACAAACACATCGGTACAATATATCGCATTTCTTTCACCATAACCGTAAAATCTTCTCTAGTCTCAATTTTTTTATTAATCTCTACTTGATTAGCACTCTACTTACTTTACTAGAGCTCACTGTTAACTTAATTGCGGATTTGGACAACCTGTATATTAGACAGGACCAACTCACTTCATAATAAAAATTTTGGGTGTCACAATTCTTATTATTTCAATCTTTCAGATTCTCTATATTTCTGTCTTCTGTGAAATAATCTCAAGGTTTTTCAAATTTTATCTCTAACACAGCTGACTGTTACTCTGATTGAGGAGACACCCTGTACATTAGACTGGACCAACTCATTTCAAAATACAAATTTTTGACATCACCATTTTTAATGTCTTAACTTTTACAGATGCACTTAGACAGATGCTTCGCAGATGCTATTTTTAACGTGAGAATACATACTACGAAATCATTCCCGGATTTCATTCAATTCAGAGACACTACCAGAGCTCACTATGATTCAAATCAAGGACTCGAACACCGTATACATCACACTATACCACACCATAATAAAGATGTGAATATCACAAAGACACAAACTGTACTATCCACCTTTCCACAATCTTAAAAATCAACCCCCGCATTCCTTTCTCCTCCGATTCTCCCTCTAGCATCCTCCTCCTCACTACTATCATTATATCCAACAATCAGGCCACCCAATACACAAAAACACTCTCGAGACACGTGAACCGACGCAGTTCGGATGCAAAAATGCACTCACCGGAGAGAAACTCCCAACGTTTTCTCTCGGTGTTCGACTCGAGCGCGTCGAACACGGCCGCCCCTATCAGCAAATACGTGAACGTGCACACTACCAGCGACAAGGTCCTGACATTCTGCCTCTTCATCTTCGCAGTCTGTCAGCGGCAGAGCGAGAATGTCAGCTGGAGTTTCGGCACCACCCCGAGAGACGCTACCACCCTTGTCTTTTGTGGTATCAACCCCTCTCTCTCTCTCTCTCCTTCTCTCTCTCTCTCTCTCTGTCCCTCTCTCTCTCTGTCTCTCTGTTTTCAACCGTACAACAGCGCGTCGTTTTCACTGTCACCGTTTCTCACTTGTGCCACTGCCATCCGAAGCGGTGCATAGAGCCGTGCATTCTCGTTTTCCGAACGCGATCCTATCGATTCGACATGTTTCGGAAGGAACGCCCGTTTCAGTTGGGAACGTCGAAACGCGTGCACGATCCACGAAGGCCAGCACCCACCACGCTGCTCTTGCTGCCAACGCTGTCGGATGAAGTATTGATCTGACGGCAGCGCCAGGATAAGCACTATGGAAACCGCTGTCGGGTGATTCTAACGGATAGCAGGCCGGTGGATGGTAAAACGGGGAGAGAACGCTGTTACAGTGGCCTGGGTCGGTCAGTAATCAGTAGACAGTGGATCATTACGCATTCATGGCAATACTGAAATTTGTAAAATATTAGCAGTCTGCATTAATCAAAATTAGTAGTATTGTTATTTTATTTACACCTGGACGAATGTGCCAGTAAAGGAAAGGATTTTCCATCTATTTTGTTATTTATGAAGTGGTCTATTAAAAGTGGAATTCTTTTTTATTTTTGGTTTATTTCAACGTGGTCACATCAACTGCGAAGTCATTAGCCACCAAAAATAGGAATTTTGGAAAATAAATGTTATCGGTGATTAGATTGAAGATTCGATGCATTTATGACGCTATAGAAATTTCTGTGCAGTGCTCTTGGCGAATACCAGGCTGGCGAATGGTAAAAGTGATTGTAGATGCAGCTGCAGTAGTATGAGTCGGTCAGTGATCAGACAGGATGCGCTTGTCTACTGGGATTTTTTAACATAAATTTTGATATTTGGATTGCGGATTTTATGAATTTATGACGTCACACAAATAGCTGTGGTTTCAATGGTTACCAGACTGGTGCATGGTAAGATTGATGGTAAATGCAGCTGCAGTAGTCTGAGTCGGTCAGTGATCAGACATGATGCCGTTTTGAACTTTGAAAGTTAATGATGATTAGATCGTGAATTTGATAGATTTCCTATGAAAATGAATAGTTAAAATACAACATTATGCAGGTACTATATAAATTTATATACATTCTTGTACTTATTTATGTATCAATATATAAATTCGTCTTATTAAAATTATTAAAGGAAGAAGTACAATGCGATTTAACTTCAGTTTGGTACAATTGATTCAGTTTTTATTTCGCATAAAGATCTAAAGTTTGGAAATGATTTTATATGGCATGTACGAATGTTACATGTATTCCGTCTCCATCTTTTTTCGATTTAAGCACAACGGCCTGTTTTACAGTATAATAAGCAAAATCGATGCAGGTAGTTGCAACAGATAACGAGGAAAACACGTTACCGACAGAGGGGTGATCCTGTAGAGAGATTCTGAACGTGGGACCTTTTGACCCTTCGAACACGCTTGCACGCGGACGATACAAGGCTTAAACGGCAAGAATAATTGGAGCACTAGAACTTGGCACTCGATGGAGTTTCGAGTTAACTTTATGGACCGCATCTAATCGAGTTGCTCCTGTGTTCTAGTTTTCTTGTACCCGGGCTAACTTAACAATGTCCAACCGGTTAAACGCCCTGAAAAGAGATCCTTGTATAAACGAATTTTTCGAACAACTTTCCTTTATGCGTTTAATTTGTACAGGATACGAACGTAATTACTGAAATCCGGACGGTGATTCTTAGAAGATACCGCCTTCGTCGATCTTGTAATTAGCGAGGAATTATTCGTAATAGGTCACTGAGAAAATGACTATAAATTTATTCTTAATTTATTCTTACAAATTCTTATCATTCTTGCAATTATTCCTAGCTGTATCTTGAACTCATGAATTTTCCTTAGTACCTTGTACATTATCTCTATGATTTATTCCAGATGTTTTCAAAATTTTATTAAACTTTTAGGAAATTGTGTACTTATAAATAAATTCGTGAAAGATTCTTAAAAGAATTTATTTTGAATGAGACCTTAAAAAATTCTATTTTTAATAGAAGTAGATTTTAATAGATTTTATGAAAAGTAAAGATCGATAAGGTTTTTAAAAAAATCTTCTACGAATCTATTTTCAAATACGCCATTTCAAAATAGTTTGCAAAATTTCTTTTCCCCGAGATTTTAAAAAATCACGTAAAAAATAAAATTTTATGGAGTCATGACGCAGTTCGATTTTATATTTGGTTCCCAGAAATTTATAAGAACGATCAATTTTTTCTGCTGATCGTTTCGCAGAAATTCCATGGAAATGCAAATTTGCACAGGGCACCGCCGAAGGTATTGGTCTCTAAGGAACAGAGACTTGTTGTTGGAGTATCGACGGGGCTTGTGTAACGGATAATGATTAATTTGTCTAATTAATCGGCGTTCGATCGATACCCGGCCTCGACGACACTGAATTTTCCAGATTTGCCCCCGAGGCTTGATTGATTATTGGAAAAGCATTAGCAAGTATTATTGATGATCCGTGCACATACGATCGCGATGATTAATCCCGGCAGCGCCGTCATTATTCCTGAAATTTATCTACGACACGTGCGAGATAGTTACTTAGTTACGCGCCAGATATTGATTTTATAACGAAGGGATAAATCTGGGTCCATCAAGGCCGCAAGGAAGACACGAATTCCGCCGCGGATTCCCGCTTAATTACAACTTCGTCGAACAATCCGTTACAATTCTGGGCGAAACTTGCTGAATAATGTCTCCTAATCTTGCGAAATGTATTCAGTCGCGCAATTAGGTCCGTTTCCCTCGCCCAAAATAGAAATAGCGCAGCGCGATCTCTCTACAGGGTGTCCCAACAATCTTGTACTTCCTTGAATTTTCCTGAGGAAATTTGAAGTAACTCCTTCCGTTGCGGAAAAACACGGACCAATCAGTGCGCGGCAACAGTGGACGGACTCCGGCTCAGCCAATGCCAACGTCGCGCTCAGCGAGACCTGTGGCCTGTGATTGGTGGCCTGCGTTTCTCCTTAATAACTCCTTAACAAAGTCGCGGAGATTATTTTCGCACAAGAAAAAATTGGTTCAAATAACATCAGGAATTTCTTAAGAAAGTATAACATTTTTGGGATACTCTGTATAAACGCTTCGAATGATCTTATCTTCGACGAATTGCACACCAATCGCATCAGATTATGCACAGTGAATAAAAAAGATTTTTGTACATTTTTTTTTATTGAAAGCTTGAGTCTCAATTAAAATAGCCTTTTTAAAATTGCACTAAACGAGTACAATTTTTTCCAGTTTCATATGAAAAATATTCTAAGAAAATACTAGACTGCAATTTTCAAGATTGGAACTTTTTAAAGATTAGACTTTTTAAACAATTTGAATTTCTTGAGTTATGGATTTTATATGATCGATTTTGGGCTCTTCATTCCACAGTGATTAATATGACAAAGACGCTTTCGTGGGATACTATAAGTTTCATCGTTCGAGCATATTTTATCATCCAAATTGGGAAAGATTTTTAGCACTCGGCGGGTTTCGTGCTAAATTAAGTTTATAACGTTATTAGCATTTTATGTGCCGGGCTTTTGTTACGGTTATCTTGCCATTTGTTTCGGGATTATGTTTGTTAACATCACTCAGCCATGAATATTCATTCGGGATGGTCATTTACATTGTATAGAACTGTACAACTTGTGGAGATTATAAAGTTAATAACGATGAGCTGTATTCCACTTTGTCTTTGCAGAATAGAAAATGGTATTTTATTAGCAATATTAACTCACAGCAAAGTCCAACAATTTTCCTTTATAACAATCCTAAAGATTAAGACCTTCATACAGAAGAAATATTGTCAAGTTAATTACAAGCAACAGGAGCGAAAACGTGTAATACATTTTCTGCAGAAAATGTTATAGTAACATTCTTAATTCTTAAATTTCCCCAACATTTTCACTGTTTCACATTCAAACAACATAAAATCCACACAGTCTAACAGCATCCTCAACATTTAACTCTAAAACTAGCCGCATAAAAATATTTCCACTTCTCTCGCGAGATAAACCAGAACAGTTTTAGCCGAAGCGAAGATCCACAACGTTATCTTTTATTCCCACCATATACATGCACTAGTGCAAGCAAATTTCTCAACCTGTCCCGAGTCGAAAGCCAATGTGGTTCGGCTTCTCCAATAAAGGATCGAGCGTAAATTTTTGGAATATCCCGAAGACGTTCGACAGAAATCGAGAGATGGGAGAGATAGATCGAGAGTATGGGTGATAGTGTAGATCGGGGTTCGTGTTTTCCGGCGATATAGATTTCCTATACACACGGACTCGGTTATATATAAGGTCGGTTATCACAGAACCGTGCCTTTTATTTCCACCAGCATCAACTAACTAGATCTCGTAAAAGTTTTCCTTCTGGGACTTGTAACTGCAATAAAACTGCAGAAAGCTGCGAACGCGGCACGATCGAACCGGATCAATCGATCATAGTTCTCTGGAGATCGATACCGTTCCAATGCCACCTGTAAGTTTCTACAAGATTTTTCATCCTTTCATCCGTTGATCGTGAGTGACGTTAATAATAACAACTTGTCGTTTATCACACAGTGATGAAGAGGTTGGACTTTCAAGAAAAATTTTAGAATGGAAAATTAGAATTTTACAATTTTGTCTTTCGAGTATACCCTGTGACAAGAAAGATGTGAAATTAAATGGAGATTAAAGAATGTATGATAGAATATTAAGTGACTGAAGCTTATAGGAGATTGTAATCATGTTCTATTAAAAATTCTGCAACACGGAAACTTTAATGTTCCACTAAAAATTCTGTAACATGTAAATTTTAATGTTCCATTCATGTACCGTTAAAAATTCTATAGAATGTAGATATGAATTCTGCAGCACGTAGACTTGAATAATGTTCTACTAAAAATTCGGTAGCACGTAAACTTGTGAACTTGAGTTCGGTTTCCGTTAAAAATGATGTAACATGAAAATTGATTTTGTTACTAGAATATTAATTGAACACGATATCTCTGCTCGTTTTTCGGTGTCGAAAATTTGATTCGGATTTATGTGAACGTTCCGAGGTGTCTTGTTGCGATTCTCCGTTCCAGAAAAGTGCATTGTTTGTTAGCGATTTGTTGGAAGCACGACGTGCAAACACGAACCGCGCACGTGAAACATTAATAAACTGTCTACAGAAACCCTTAATGAGGATCCCTATATTGTTACCTTAGACAATGGCAGCGGAAGTACGCATTTCGTGTAACTGGCAGAAACACCAGCAACCAACCCCCAAGGAATTGTCTGTGTGATTTTAATAAGCGGCCATTCTCAGCATGTAGAAGCGTGCATAAACGATCCTGGGAATATTCTGACTTTACACTTGTTTTGCTATTCTCCGAATGTATTCATCACGAATATTCACCATTTGCAATTATTGTAAAAATGGTTTCAAGTCAAGCAACAATTTTTTCCAATGATTAATGGGCTGGATTAAATTGTTTTTGACCACTAATTTCAGCATCCCCTATTGTCCCGTTCCCGTTTCTGTGTTCGAGGGGATGATATCGATTTCTATTGACATGACTGACGTTTCACCTGTGGACCGTGCCAAGGACGCTACTTCTCGCCCCCGGTAATTATACTGCTTAGGAGATTGTCGTCTTGATTAACTAACCATAGTCATTAGGTTTCTCGGAAAGTTCGCTTTAGCCAGGACACTACGGGAGTTCTACCATAGTACTGAAAAACATGGCTGCCAGGAATGTTTCCCTTGACTCTGTCGACGCTTAACGCAAAGTGTGCACCTACACATAGAAACTAGATTCAAGGGAACACGACATATATTGCAGTCGTGCCACTCACATTTTTATAACATATTTCACGAACATTCTGGTCCAGACAAAAGAAAATTTAAAAGACATCCCTCGGACCCCTGCGAGTTCTAGGCCTATGCCGGAGTCATTTTTGAGTCACATCAGAGTCGTCAGATCAGGGGAATTGACTCGAATTGAGGGGAATACAGTTACTCTCTCTCTTTGTCTCTGCTGGTACCGGATTGGTCACGTGACATGGCTACGCGTGCGCGACAGAGACGAAATGCGTCACTTGACCGGGCCGTGGCGGAAGCGTGGGGGAATTGCGTAGTAGAAGGGGAAGGTAGAATGGGGAGACAAGGTGACTCTAACTCACGCCAATATTTCACCAATCGTATTGTTTCGTCTACTTTAGTCAACTTAAAACAATTGAAATTGCAAGTTGACCTACAAGAATTTATATTTGTACGAAGATTCCTAATCTAATGAGTTCGGTATCTCTAAACAAGAAATCCGAAATCGATTGATTAGGTGCTGGCAAGGTTGATATGTAAGCCACACAAGAGAATCTCAATTGGTCAGCCGAACAATGATTCTACCGTCAACTATTATTCGCTCCCGGAATACAATTACGGGGAACGTCGAAGCGATATTCAAATTTCAACAGCAGCCTATTCCTCGAACAATCCTAACCCTTTATACTCGGAAATTCAGCTGTGCTGGCATCCTCCAGGACGCCACCTCCGCTATCATGAATATTTCTGCGTCCTGTCAATATATGCAATCATAGGAGAACGATGATGATTTATTGCTACTGATTCCGGGCAAAACACCGTACACTTTGCTTTGAAAATTTTTTAAATATAAGAAGAATCCAATATTAAAATTTAAAAATTTTGAAATGTTCAAAATTTTAAATGCTTGAATTTTTAAATTTTCAAATATTCAAATTCTCTACTCAAGTATTCAAGTAATCAAATATTCAAGTATTCAAAAATTCAAGCATTCAATAATTCAAGCATTCTAACTTTTAAATATTTAAATATTCAAGAATTTATACATTCAAATGTTTAAATATACAAAAGCACCAATATTCAAATATTTAAGTACTCCAATGTTCAAATATTCAAACATCCCTAAACTTTTGAGACTGCAAAATTTATTAAATACAGAAATATCGATGTACATAATTCGTGACGATTCAGCTTTTAAGCGCTCACGCAGTTCGAGCTGTCAATCGCACAGACGAGAGACATCGGGATCGGACTATTTGCAAACATATACTATTCTAGACGGATGATGCTGCTTTCGAAAGACCATGTCGATAACGAACAGCGACCTATATTGCTAATAACGTTGCGCTACAGCGGACGAGGCATCAAGGAAATTTACCGTGGCTTTCGCCGGCCGGTTATAGCTGTCACCATATTTGTCAGGAAAATTGCGCTATTCGGTCGTGCGTCAGAATTCGCCTTGAATGCGACACGCTCCGGATACGCTGTTACACCGCCGACGTCCTTTACTATTCGCCTTTCGCCGCTTTACACCACCACACACCCACTCTATCCCTGCAACACCGGCTGTTTCTACTTTGTTAATTAAAGTAAATTGTAGAAAGCAGACGCCTGATCTCGCTAATTGACACAGAGGCGAGAACCATTTAACTTCGATTCCGTCGAACGAAAACTCACCACTCATCATCACCCATACCCCTCCTCAACGATTGATCGATATTCAAATATTTCGACGCGTGTGCTCAGACTTTCGCGGAATCGAATTTTTCAAATTCAAGAACTCCGACTGTCATTTCCGCGGTATTTTCAGAGAAGGAACTTTAGCTGTTGAATGAGAAACAATTTGTATACTTTGTTTGACTTTCGAACATTAAGCCTCCAAACGTTCCAGGAAGTCAAAGTAATTTAGTTAATCGAACTGAAATGGGAGAGACAATGTATATCGCAATAATTCTGCACCCTTCAAATCTTAACATAATTATTGCTTTTTCTTCGATTTTTTAAAATTGCATCTTCGTTTTTGGAAATTGTTATTCTTGACATTTTTCTATTTTGCCGCTCTTATCATTTTTCTGTTATTTTTTCCAATTTAGCTTTTGACTTTCTTGACCATACTACAATAAAAATCATTTGGAATCCGAAAAGTTACATGTGCCGTCGAATAGAAATCGCGTGGCGCGTCCGATCACGACCAACAAATTCTACTTCTAGCAAATGCTAGACATGCGTAGTCGCCGAATTTTCAAACCGGATTTTCTCGGAAACGAAGTGGGAACCAACAAAATGTTATTCGTTTTCCTTTTACTTATTTTTGTCAATAGAATTGCCTCGTGTCCGCTTGTATTCTCCGAAGATACATTCTGCTACCAAATAATTTCAAATTAATGCATTGATCAGTTTTATGTTTACAACAATTCTACTTACACGCGACTCACTTGCGCATACAAAAAAATTGTTCCACATTCTCCGGAGATCAGAGCACAACAAAAAGTTTCAAATTAATGCGTCGATCGATTTCGCCTTAAATAATTTTGTAAGGTAGCGAGTCGGAGGGGCGGCCAGTTAATAAATTGGACATCAGTCAGTTTCATGTTTTTTAAAATTCTGCTCACACACGTCTCACTTTCGCACACACAAAAATTATTGCACATTCCCCAGAGATCAATGCGCCCAACAAAAAAGTTTCTAATTAATGCGTCGATCGATTTCGCCTTAAATAATTTTGAAATGTAGTGAGACGGAGGGGTGGCTGGTTAATAAATCGGACGCACCGCGTTCATGTTCGGCGGCCGTTTCCGGCGTGACAGCGCGGCCGTGTAACAGTTTACGATAAGCGGCATTAGGTTGCAGAGTGGCTGACCTATTTCCAGAACTCGGCAGACTCCACCGACGAGCTTAAGAAAGAAACGTAGCCCCACCCTCTGATGCCCGGGGCGGCGAAAGAAAAGCCTTTTCCGAGGATCTCTCTCTTCTTCTGTCTCTCTGTGTGTATTCCGAAGGTTTCCTTTAGTTCGTCGTACCTCAGCCGCAGCCATCACCCGACTCCAGTTTACGATTTCTTCCAAGAGCGGAGAAAGACATTACCACGGGACGTTGCTTTCGTCACGATCACGGCAAACTTTCGTGTATGCCACCACCTGGTCTCGAATGAGCACCTTCCACCCCGTTAAATCGATTTCACAATGCTAGATATAAAAGAAAACATTAGCTTCAAGGGTAGACAGTACTCATTCCGAATCGCATCAAGATAAACTCACGGTGAACAGCTATTGGCAATTCCTGAAGACCAATTCCGAGAAAGTTAAGGGTACGATCGAATTGAATAGGGGATGGTTTTCAAGAATTTCTTTTGGGAGAACTAGGTGATGCAGGACTGTGGAACGTTTTGGAATCTATTCGGGCATGGTTGGGTATCGTAGACAAATTTTTATGGCATGTTTTGTTTAACAGCCGTTTATTGTACGTGCTGTTGCCTAGGCTACTTAAAGTTCCGAGAGATTTAAAGGTACGATCAAACTGAAAGGGGGTAGTTTTCAAGAATTTATTTTGGGAGAACTAGGTGATGCAGGGCTATGGAACTTTTTGGAATCTGTGCGGGCATGGTTAGGTATTGTAGAAAAATTTTTACGCCATGTTTTCTACACTAATATTTATCGTAGGTAGTTGGATCTATCCTTTGGCATCGCACGAACTAAACCGTGAAACATTGACGCAATAAAAAGTCACAATATCAAATGAAATCACATTTGCAGATTATAAAGAATAATTCTACTGAAACTCCTTTCAATAATCTTACATTGACAAACACCTCCACAAATTTATTCCCATACGTAAACAGAAGAAGTTGTTTTCAACGGACGATGATCTGTCAAAAGAATTCGCGAAAATGTTCGTGTCTACTGAATATGCGACTGTACTGCAATGATGCATCAAACGAGAATTCCGTAATTATTTTCCGTTTGGTGTCGGTTCGATTTATCGCGACGCTTAAAATAACTAACAGTTCATCGATCCGACCGAGGGTTATTTTCGGCTGGGTAATTGTTTTCATCTGAATTATTAAAAATACCGAAGTATCGGTAAACGTCGTTGCGACCGATATCGAATTTTAATTCGACGATATTGGTCCGAGGGCTGACCCAGCTCTGAAAAAACTTCGGATTGTTGAAAGACGAGGCGCGGGGGTGGCGAACAGAGGAGGGCGGCAGCAGCGTTAATTCACGGGTGGCACGCGCTATCAAGCTTCGCTGATTTATGGCACACTTGTGGCGCGAACTTTGCCTCGAGATTCAAGGCCAGCCTCGAAAGATGGACAAGCAGAGTCAAGTTCAATTACTCTTCAATCTACCTGAACGACGGGCGAGGAGAGGACATCTTTGACTGATAGCTTTATTGCACTGGGAGAGTGGGACCGAGATGAGATTCCCCCAGAATTGTTAACTAGAGGACCCCAGAGACAACGGTTTCGGTTGTTTCTACTCTGTATTATTGGAATATTTTGCATGGAAATTACTCGATCCCCTTTGTGTATACATTGGGAATTTCCGAGTGCACTGTACATTGAACAACTCGCCCTTAAGGACTATCATGGGCAAACTTGCACCCCTTCCTGTGATATTGCTTATTTTATATTTCACGTGAAGATGTGTTTCACCCCTCGTGTCCCTTTAACTTGAATTTTATTCATTTCTTTGAAATCAATAATAAACTGCGTTTACACCAAAAACGAGCTGGTGCAATTTATAACAGTAGAAAAATTAAAAGAGTTTAAGAATGTCTTAGTTATTAACACTAAAACTACCGGGCCAGTCAAAATGACTGGTTCCTAATTTTTTCTTTTACAATTACTGAAATTGTAAAAATCTTTACATCGGACATTTTTTAACGAACCTCTTTATTGCAGCACATATTACAATAAAAGTTGTATGAAGTCTGAATGGGCACAGTCTTGTCACTGTTACAAAGCAACATACGTCAGTCGCATTTATTGCTCAGTAGTTCTAGTGTTAAAGGAAAAATACTGTTTTCTGCAATCGATGTAGAAAATTTCTATCTTGCATACAAATCCTATTCGTTTAAATTGTAAGACGATTTATCCTAAGATCTTTTGTTGGTGTAAAAAAAAGTCAGTATAGAAACTCAGAAACAATTTGTCTCTTTGTATCAAACTATGAAGAAACTCACTGTCACCGTTGATAACGACCACGACTCTGGCAACTCGCGCGAAACATAAGATCGATCAATCACGAAGCAGGATGATTCGCGAACGAGCAGCACGTGTCCCATAAGATGGATAAACAATGTCGTCGGGAAACTTTCTATATCCCCTGCTCTCCCCTACCCCCCTTAAGATCTGTATCATAAAGCACGGCAGTGGTAGTTCGAGCCCGTTAGACAGCGGAAAGGTGAAGGTAATGACAGACGAGCGACTCGAGAGCGTCGTTAACCGTGCGATCGCAATTACAGCCTCCCATTTAATTACGCGGAGGATGTTTGTAAGTGTTGCCGGAGCCAACGGTTGCGTTTTACCTCGTTACGGGGGACCGAGCCAGAATAGGATCGTAAGCCGACGCCTAAATTACAGCGACAACTATGGTCCGGTATGTGGGCGCGTCTTAATTAACTCACTGTCCCGGCAAATAGTTTAACCATCGACTATTCGCGTAATCTACGCCGCGTGTGTTTACCTTCTACGAGGTTGCGTGGGTGCGGCGATGCTTGAATAGATTACCGGCGCATCGCTCTCAATTGATGAGCGTGTTTAACG
The DNA here is from genome assembly GCA_028454255.1 of Halictus ligatus. Taxonomy (NCBI): domain Eukaryota; kingdom Metazoa; phylum Arthropoda; class Insecta; order Hymenoptera; family Halictidae; genus Halictus; species Halictus ligatus. The sequence continues at coordinate 6,900,418 of CM052140.1, forward strand.
TAATTAGTCGATTGTGTAAGTTCCTGTGTAATCGTGTTTTTAGCGGGAGGTAAACACGTGTCGCACGACTCGTGCTATCCCACATTCAATTCTCACCGACTTTCGATATTTATATACGATCTTCGTGATATGTTTTGCTTCTTCGTTCCTTTGTTGTCATTTCAGACAATTCATTTATTCTCATTATTATAAAAATGAGTGGGATTAAAACAGTAATAGGATTAAAAAAATTTCAGAACGAGTTATTTTCATCTCGTTGAAGTTATTACAGGAAGAAAGGAAATTTTATGCGGCTCATGTTCCTTACAGTTGATGCAAACAATTTTTAGTTAGACAGCGGATCTTTATAAAATGTTTATTTTAAAATTTATTTGTTGTGTAAATAATTTTGAATCTCTGAAAATGACTTCTCCATATTTTTACATTTTTCTAATGTTTTCACAATTCTAAGTTTCACCTAGATTTTTCATTAATGAAAAATTAGTGAAAAATGAAAGAAAATCCGCTTTTTATTCTTTTCCATGTAAAAAAATGTTCATACTAACGAAAGTTTATGACACTTTTACTGTATTTTTACCGTGAATCGGATTTTCTTATAATTTATTATTTTCTTCTGTCGTTACTAGAAATTATTCGGGGAATATTTTATTTGTATGAGGAGATGTTTTATTTTTAATTTTGCTTCTGATTCGATACTTCCTGTGTTATTCATTATATTTTATACGTCAATTATGTCCATGCGTGTGTATAAATAAGTCACAATTTATTCCACACAAACTGCAATAGCAAAATAATCAATTATTCATTTTTGCTCCGCGCCTTCGAATTAATGAACAACCTACGCGATCTTATTAATATTTATAATTGTTGGTGCACATCTTTGCCGTTGATTCTTTCAACCCTTACACGCACCTCAAAAATAGTTGCACGAAAGATTCCAAATTAATATTCATCCAGCTTCGTTTTACACTTCAGTGAGACCAATCATGTTATATTCATAATAATATCAAATTTTCCATAAACACGTTCGGTTGCAACAAAATATGAAAACAAATTTACCGTAAATTAACATTCGCTCAGTTTTGTTTTACACTTTAATTCGACAAATCACGTTGTGTTCATAATATCATATCTTAAATAATCAATTAAATATTAACAAGCTCGGTGAATTTTCGAGCAAGCATAAAGGATTGAGAAACACCATAAAGATCCCGTACAAAACGGAACGGGGAACGTGCTTTGATCTTTCCCTCAGCTATTCTTCAAAGAGTTTACGTTAAGTTTGTGCACACGATAAACAGTTATTTTCGCAGAATTTCATTTAATACGAACACTTCTAAAGGGAAGAAGTTATTTGAATCGATGGGTAGGGTGCCGTTCGAGTAACCTAAATACGTGTCTACCATGCACGCCACGGTATTTACAATAAAATATATTAAATCTGAAACATTCGCGTCTAAAAGCTCGGCGAAACATATCACCGGCTTTGACCCAGATAAACGTGAAAATCCGGTTTGTGCTCTCGACCGTTACCCGACGAATTTTCAATAACGAAAACGCGTATAGAATGTGTTGCGCGTTGTCAATTTCACGGTTATTGAACGTGGGCTAAGCATTCCGTCCACACCAAAAATACCAAAAAAAAAAAATATGAACACGGCGAAACAGAAGCGATTTTACATGGCTGAACGGGGCTTTTATTCCGTCCGCTAAGTGCGGAATTAATTGTATCTCATTAAAACTTTGTTGAAATCCTCGCGATACCGTCGACGTACGTCGCGAATTTCGGGCTCGCTTTAAGAAAAACTTCGTTTGCATTTCACTGCCGCAGTTTGGCCCCTAGAGAAAGTTATTGGAAATTTTATTCGGTTCATGTTCCTTACAGTTGGTACAAACAATTTTTAGTTAGACAGCGGATCTTTATAAAATATTTATTTTAAAATTTATTTGTTCTGTAAATAATTTTGATTCTCTGAAAATGACTTCTCCATATTTTTTTTTCTCCATACAAATAAAATATTCCCAGAATAATTTCCAGTAACGACAGATGAAAACAATATATTATAAGAAAATCCGATTCACGGTAAAAATACAGTAAAAAGGTCATAAATTTTCGTTAGTATGATCATTTTCGTACACAGAAAAGCATAAAAAACGGATTTTATCCACTAATGAAAAATCTAGGTGAAACTTAGAACTGTGAGATTATTAGAAATTATCCTGAATTTTCGTTTGCAGGAAAAAATTATGACAAACGCTGTTAGGTGACTGTTTAGGGTGGATCTGAACCGTGTTGCAATCTCTCATACGTTTTCCCTGTCTATTTATATTATAAAATTTATTTCTTCAAACTGTGCAATTATAAGTGAAACACAATTTTAATAGTTCGTCTTTTATCTATGAAAATTGCGACCACCTTAGACTAGTTAAATACACAATTTATCTAAAATAGATTAGTAAATTCAAACAATTGAGAAGAAATATTTAAAACAACGATAGCAATCGTAATGAAGTAGTTAGTCTCTCTTCGATTTTCCCACTTTTTTCAACCTGTGAATATTGCCACTGATCAAATAATTTTTTGCAGGTGCTATAATCCTGCCCAGGACTAATTCCGTACTTTATCTGAAATTAGATCGTCTGCCACGGCGCGAGGAACGGAATAAATACCATGATAACAGTGCTATCGAAGCATTTCATGTAATGTTTATGGCGCACCGTGTGAGAAACCACCAGCACGGCGGTGTTCACTTGGATAGTTCTGGGAATGTTTTACGTTGAAACTTACAATGGTAGAAGTGTCAAGGCGTCATCCTGTCTCTCAGCGGACCATTTAATAAGAAATTTAATAAGATCCCGTGGAGCGATAGCTGCGACTGTCGCCAAAGTGAAAGAAATGCGACTGCAATGTAACAACGGTAACGAATAAACGATCGGCAAAATTAGTATCCTTATCGGAAAAATGGTCCTCGCGATGAAAGCTGACGCAGAAAGTTTTTTCATCAGTCGCAAAAAACAGAAGCTAAATAGAAATCTCTTTCTTTGCTCAATGATTTTAATGCGTTCAAAGTAATACTACAGTAAAGTCTTGATCTAAGCCGAACGGAGCTACACGATCTTAGTCAGTTTGCCTATCCCCTCTAGTGTGGGGGAAGAAGTCGAGATGCTCGAGTACATCGGCTGGGTACATCGGTGTGAACCACTGCTAATCCAATTACAAACTTCTTTATTTTTAATTATTTTCTTAAGGGACTTAATGGTTTTTTGGCTTTTTTCAGATTAAAATGACACTAAATACGACATAACTTGAACGGTACTTAGTGGTTTAATTGACGGTATGTAGTGCGCATTCGGCTACGCTATCACAAGAAAATAGTAGCCCTACACGATCTATGTACCAGAAAGGACCCGAGGATCGGGTTTGGATCAAGACTTTACTGTATATTAGTACACTTAAATGTTTTAAATTTTACTTACTCGTATTATGCACTTATGACAAAAACGGATAGGTGTAATTTGAAATGTTTAAGGAGTATCAACGTATTGATGTAGACAATTTTTATTTTGCTTAGAGATCTGCAGTTCAAAGCCGATGCTCTAAAGCAAAGTCGTAGGATATGCTTTTCGCCTGGCCCAATCGCGACAATGAATCCAATCGCGCCGTAAAAATATAATCCCTCTTCTCCAGGGGTTGAAGTGGCCTGATTTATGCATTGGATTCAGCTGACATTCGAAATTTCTCGGCAAGATGGAATAATTTTCAAGCGCGACGAGTTTAGGAGTCTACTCGGTCCTTACTTCGGGAGTTTAAGCTGTTCGTGAACTGCGATTGCAGCCTTTGGGAACCTGCAGACCCACAAACACAGTTCTCCAACATTTTATTTCCGCAATTTCTTATACTCTTACTTTTGAATTAATTAGTCAATTTTTGAAACACTATGTGAACAATTTTATTCGCGGTTTTCTGTAGTATTCTAGTGTTCTTTCAATTTTTTAATACGTTCTTCCACCTAGTACGGTGTACAATTTCTAATTTATAATTCAGCGCCACCTCTAAGAGTTTAACAGCAGTGAAAATCCGATAACTGGGATTAAAATGCATCCAATTACAGGAGAGCTTAATTATACAATGAGGAGGGCGTTATTCATACCACGAATGAAACCTATTTCCTGTTAACAACAGCTTAAAACGATAATTATTATGAAATATAATGTCGATAATTATCAGCAGTATTCAAATGTAAATATTTTATTGTTTGTGGTGTTTCTGGATATGTTTTCATATATACATATGTATGTAGATTGTTGATTGAAAAATTATTTCCCAAACTATTATTAAGCTTAATATTTCTGCACAACACGATTTTCAGTATTGAGTTATTTTCTGGTACAATCTTAAATATATAATTACTGTATGACATACTGCTAGGTGCAAAATTATTGCATGGTATAAACATTACTTTGCCATATATATACATATTATATGCCCAAGTTACAATTTACTTAACCATATATAATCCCAACTCAAAATTTACTTCATAATTGTATAATCCCAACTCAAAATTTACTTCACAATTGTATACTTCCTCCAAAACTTACTTCACAATATATTTCCAAGTCAAAATTTCCTACATAATCAATTTCTAGGTTAAAATTGATTTCATCGTGTGTTCTCAAGTCACAGTTTACTTCGCGATATATTGTCAAGTGAAAATTTACTTCGCAATTAAATTTGCAAAAAAAATTAAAATTTGCAAAAAACATCCACATCCAACCCAAAATTCACCCTTGAAAGCTAATTCCTTCCCTCGACGACTGTCCGACGCCCTCGGGACATAAAAATCGATCCTGTCGATGGTGTAAACCATGTTCCCCTGGTAGCATTATTAAACGGTCCCCCCTAACCATACGGAAATCCGCGAGAATCCCGATTACGATCGCCTCGGTGTCCACTCAAGTGAAAAGAGCACCAAATTCGCGGGTTGTGTGGGAGGGATGGTTCCGCAAAGTCAAGGAGAACGACCGGAAGTTTGCCGTCCACGAAACTGCATCGCACAGTGAAACGAGTAAGAAACATAACCGAACCAATTGTGTATACATTACTCGGATATACATTATCAAAAAAAAAAGGTTAAAAATTTCGATATACACATTCTCGCTATTTTTACAAAATAATGTAAAATAGTCACTTTTAGTTCTGCGTAAACCTATTGTTAAAAAGACTGTATACTTACTGCTACAAACGATTACAATCTTTTTAAATCATTTTTTGATCCTGTTATACGTGGATTTACTGGATTCCTTTTAAATGAAATTTCTTTTCGTCATTCAAGAAATTAGGTATTTCGTTTTGCAATGGCCGCCATTGCCAATCGATACGGGAACAGAATTTGGCATTGAAATCGTTCGCAGGGTCGCGGCTTTCGCAAACTCTGAATAACGATCTGGCCGCAATAAATCGACGTCCAGCAATGCGCGCAAGCAAAGCTGCGGTCCCTGCCTACATCTGTTATGGGGATTTGTTGAAAAAGTTCGCGAACTCGGCCACGGTTTTTATGGAAATAATCGTGCCCCCGTTATTGGGTGTATAATCGCGATTCATGAACACGAGGGAACCATGCTGAAAGTTTTAGGGATCCTTCGAGAACTGTCGACTGTTTATGGGCTTTGGGTTCATACAAATTGATATCAATGGTGCAGGAGATAATTTATGCGATTGTAGTGCGTTTCGATTCATTAGAAATGAGGAAATTTGTATATTAACGAAACGCGTTTCCATTTCTTTAATCTCCTTTACTTATTATTTTGTGTCTATTAGAATTCTCTCTCCAGAAAATAAATTAACATTGAATAACAATTGACTGTGACTTATCTATGATCATAGAAAGCTGCAAAACAATACTATTTACAGAGCTGAGCAAAAATATAGACGCGGCGTAATTTTCGCAATTTTCCATGAGAAAGAATTTAAGTGTTCGTGTTTTCTCAAAAAATTAATTGCCACCATTCTGCCCGTACCGAACACAATTATTTGGGAATTTAAAATTTCGTTAAAATATTTTTAGACCCGTCGGATCGGGAACAAAGTAATCCAGTTCGAAACACACGTTTTGAAATTTGATTGCGACCACGCTGTTCGAGAAAGCTAGGAAAATACATAGGTACGAAAAATAATTGGAATTCACGTGTAAAACATCGACGATACCATATGGCAATCAGTCGCTTGCGCGATTTTTTTGTCGAGCACGTCAAAGTAAACGAATCACGGAGCTCTTGTATAAATAACGAGGATGCTAAATTCGTCGGCGCCATCGCATCGCATGAGCATCGACCACGTTACGGCCAACCCACGTTCGCGGAATTATTAATTGTACGCTCGCACCTCGAACAACGATCGTCTTCTTTGTTTTGTTTATGTCTTTTTCTTTTTTTTTCATGCACACCGATATCACGACTCGGTTGTTTCGACAAGGATTTCCTGAAACGGGACAGAGCGGCAAGAAAGTACCATCGAAGATATAATGGCGCCGCCGCAGAAAAGGAGACCGGGACACTCGACCGGGAAGAAACGCGCCACCGAGACCCGCCATTCCCATCGACAGTATCGCAAGCGGCCAAAAAGTTCCAATCGAGTGCAGGCCGATCAGTCCATCAACGTGCCGGAATTAGTCTACAGGCTGCTCAACACCGACAAACATAACCAAGGTGCTTCGTTCCTATCCGATGCGAGATAAATAAACCCTAGCTTCTTTTACAAACTGTAATAAATTGAAAAGAATACAACTTCTTAACCTAATCTTCTTCTAATCTAAAAGAAAGTCTTTTTCTGTAGATTTTTTAGTTTGTCTTCTAATCACTTTTTTTTATAATTACATAAATTTGCAGTCACATTTCTATAGACATTGAATTCATTTCTCTACAGTAGATTTAATTTCTTCTTACTGTAACAATCTTTTGGCCAACGGGGCAAATCTCTTACAAGGAAACTCCGACCATGGTGTTAAATTTGGGGGAAAAGTGAGGTTGACGTGAACAGTAGCGGCAGGAGAGTAATCGAGACATTGATGGTGCTCGATAGGAAAGATGTCGGTGCAACGAGGAGCGAAACCGTCGAAGGACAGGGCTCTGTACCGCGATAAAATACGGAAGTATCAAGATCTCCGTGATCCGTCGGATGACGCCTCGTCCGTTCGTGAAAGCTCTGCGTCCGCCACCGGGTCCGGGTACACAAAATCGGGAGCAACGTCCATGGAGAACCTGTCCAGGGTGATGGAGGTCACAAATACCTCGTGGGCTTCTGGTTCCGCGGACAGTAGCGTATCGAATGTCTCCATGGAGCCGATCACTCTCGCGAACTCGATCGATAACACCAGGGCGTTGCTAAAAAAGAAGTCCCTCGTGCAGATCATCAACAACTACATCAAGGCTGGCATAGAAGAAGGTAGAATTCTTCGTTTCAATCGTACCGAGCCACTAACTTCCTCATTGACTTTTCTAAAGAGCTAGATTGGTAGCTAAACTACTAGGAGGTAAATTGATCCTTTAGGAACCAGCTCAAGGAGAACAAATTTTTTCTGATACTCCAAAAGTTACATTACTTGTAGCGTGAACGGGAAAGTCCAAGCTTCCCGCTTAACGTGTTCAAATCGTTCAACTTTCAACTTTAAACACGCATAACTTTTAAACCAATGAATTCCTCTCCTTAAAGCTTCGATTTTTGACATTTTCTCTTCGAGATGTACAGGATTATATCGAAAATAGCTAAAAATTTCTTGGTTGCCAAGGTGAAGTTTAACCCTCCTAGGAGTTGAGATATGTTGATTTCTCAAAACCGAATCGCATTGTACAAGCCTATAAGGTTCGAATGAGTTCACGCACTAAAGCCAAGGTTGTGTATATTCTAGGCAAAAGGCACGCTAAGAGATACATACGCAAAGCTCTCTCGTTCGGCGTGAAGTCTGGATACTTAATCCCAACAGATCCTCAGGGTCAAGTGATCCGAGTATCTCCGACGTTAGTGGAGTCGAGAAGAAGCGATCCACAGTCACGTAGAAAACGTCGCAGGGTCAGACAAGGCGACGAGGATTTGCCGTACGTTGATCGCAAGGAACAAAGGCGTCGTGCGACCCCGCCCTTGACCACCAAAAGGAAACCCCGACGCGATACATCCTTGGACAGAATGATCTCTCAAAAGCGCAGGAAGACCTCAGCATCTAAAAACCCAGGCATGAGCTACAATCTGAATCATGCGGCCACGAGGAAGAAAGACGCGCCACTTGCTCGCCAGGACTTGGCTGGGTACAGAAAGAAGAAGTTAGTATACCGTTCAATACTTTAGAAACATGTCTACCTAAAAGTATAACCTAACAATTAATTTATTTCGTGGTGTCTCTTGTATAATTGCCCATAGAAAAAGCCAATACTGCTTTATGTTCTTTCTTATTGATTTTTTAAAACATGATTTCATATTTAATTAGTCTTAATGCCCGTTTTTACTGGATTTTTCAACGTTCGTTGTTAATGAATTCTTTTAACGTTCGTTCTTATCGGATTTCCTGGTCGTCAATTTTTAAGAACTTGTTCGATGTTCATTCTTAGCTACATCCGTTTTTTATTGACTGTTTCTAACGTTTACGTGTCTTCGTTTTACTGCTTGTTTATTTTTTCGTTCATTTCTTTCGTCTATTTATTTTGTTCGTCCAGCAGACGCAGATCATAACATCAACGATTGGATATCATCTCGATAAGATCGTCAATTTACGCATATGACATTGTAGTCCTTTTACTGCAGGCATTAAAGTCTTTTTATTGCATGACCTCCTTCCCGGCCAGTGTCAATTTTTATTTACGTTTTTTATACCTTCTAGGTGACACTGTAAAATCTGTAAGGATAGGTCTTCGACAATAAACGCGTTCGTATTTAATATTTGCTCTTCTAAATTTATATGCATGTTATACAATGATCACATTCGATCCAACTCCGTAATATTGCGTTCACTGAATATTAACATAACAAACCATAATTACAGCTATAAATAATTGCTGACTCCGCGAGCTATGATGAGATAATCACGATGCATTTGGCAGATTAATTAACTCGTCGTATTCGAACTACACGATATACCGCAACGCTACAATCGCCATTTATTCGATCGATAAATAATATTGTTCACTGAAACTATTATGACTGATAATGGTATAAAAATACATACACTAACAACGCAAGTTGTCATTTGGTTTAATATATAAATAATATTGATCGATAAATAGTATTAATACATTCAAATTACCGAGACTAATAATTCTATAAAAATGCCTATGAAGCTAATATTAAAGAGATTAACTAATAAAATAATTACAGATAATATACCAAAACTAGTACAACCAGTAATCCTATAAGTAGGCATTTATGGTTTATGAACATTTTCAAAAAACGCTACAATATAAAATTCTGACTTTTATTTCTCTTTTATTTGCTGTTTGCAGTTTCCGGAAAAATAGAAAAAAATAGAAATAATTGAAAATTGCACAAGCGTCCGTAATCTATGTATCGGAATACTTGCAATTACAACAGCTAATAAAAGACCACTAAAAAATAGAAAGGAAATAAAACCAGTAATAATTATTATCCAGTAACTTTACCCAATCGCAATTATCGTATGTATTTCAGGATCCAAGTAACGCGAAAACCATTAGCCAGAAGGTCCGAAGAAACGATTAGACGAAGACGAACCACCAGACATAATGACGGAGCGGTCGAACAACGACAAAATCGCAGAAATCGATCGACAAAGTCCCCATACTCGGTCAAGCAAGCGGCGAAGCGTGATTTCTCGAAGTGTCACGAGGATTTGACAGACGAGGATGATAACAGCACGAAGTCCAGCGATAATGATGCGAACGAGAAGACCGTGACTGAACGACGGAAGTCTGAATCCAGCGGAGGGTGCGAAATCGAGGGTGGCAATGAAAATCTTGGAAATCCGTCGCGAGAAGTCGAGGAACAGGTGGAAGAGTTATCGAATAACTTCGAGAAAGACAATAACCCGGTCGAGAATGTACATTAACGTATCGTTTACGTTTTTACTAACCACTTTACCGTCGTTTCGATGCATATATAATTTTGTACATTTTGACGAATTTAGAATTTCATTTGTATGGTGAGAACTGACAGAGGATGCAGAGAAAATAAAGAAAATTTTGAGACCTGAGGAATTGTTAAAATATTTTTTATTCCGCTAGATTGGTAAGCAACGTGTGAAGATCAAATTATTTTATTTATAAATTGATGTGCAACCATAAATTTTTGTAAGATTATTTGTTGAGAATAACGTCTCGACGAATGTGTATACATTTTTGCGAGACGATCCATTAACAATTGAATCGAGAAATATTTCATTGCAGTAGTAGACGTTCCGTTATATCTCAATGTTCACAACAATTAAATTGTGTAGTTTCGTCGCCGTAACCTGGACGTTTACGTTCGATAAATCGACGAATAATCGACGAAATCGAGAAACGAAGCCAATGCCTACTCTACGAGCCATCCAAAATAGAAATAAACGTGAATTTGTTGTTTTTGAAGAAAAAAAAACAAAAAGGAAAAGAAAAAGACACAGAAGGATCGGTAGCCGCCGATCACGTTTCATTAATTTTCCGGAAATCGTTCGACAAAATTCTGCACCGCGACTCAACTGATCCGGGAAAATTATAAAATTTTGAGTGAGACTGATCAACCTCGAGGACAGTGAAATTCAAAAAAAGAAAAATTTTGAAAAAAACCAGGAAAATAAAATGGCTAAAGCAAAGGGACATCGAAACGCGCCGAACCGTAGGAGGACGAGTAAGTGATGCATAAAAATTAGCTTAAATTAGTTCCCCGATTCGTTCGATTTTGCAAAAGCTCCGGTGTTGAATCCGATTACTCCAGAAGGTGTCATTGTACAATCGTTGGGAACAGTTTTGAGAACAAAGTCAGAACGCCGTGAAACTTTGTGTTATCCGAAATGTAATTAAATCCCGGATGGAAGACCCAGCGACAGAATTAAAAAGCTTTTAATTAAACACTAATGGAAAGATATATAGCCAGTTTAATCTCTCTTAGAATACGCTAGACACGGTTAATTCAATCGTCTACGACCCTCCTGTGATTGGGCTTTGGGCTGAACGTTTCTCAGCTTCCGGGAAAGACTCGATTACGGATCGTTATTGACCGACTTTGCTGTCCACGAATTCTACAAATCTCCCGGTTTCTCATTTAGTTACCCCTGCTATAATCATTCCTCGCTCTTCTCGTTAAACTTCTTTTTTCTTCAAGCTCTAGCGACAGGTTTGTTCAGTAATTACTTCCACGCTTTCCCCTTCCATATTATTTTGCAATTTGAAATTCTTTCAATTTTGCTCTTTTGGCCATTCCTATCAGTCATTATTTAGATCATTATTTATTTTAACTCTGTGCGTGAATTATTAAATGAAATTAGAGTTTCATATTATTTTGCAATTTGGAATTATTCTACCTACTTGCTTCGGCGCTGTCTGGCTAAATTAATTGCTGCGTGATTGTTGGATAAATTGATTGTTCATTATTGTACATTCATTTTCAAAAGATAAATATATTGAAACTACGGCTTGCAATATCCCTGTGCACGAGCTCTGCAGCTAAACAAATTTCCAAGGGTAGAAAAGCTTTCAAGACGTCGCTTTTCAAGATCAACAGTTGTTTTCAACTCAACTGCTAAAGTTGGGACAGCCTTGACTGCCGTCGTTCAAGATCGAAATTTTTATACGAAGTTTTCGAGCTCAACTTCTCAGCCACGAGCTGCAGAATTCAGAGAATTCATTTCCTAGGATCAAGAAAGCTTCTCTGTTCATTTGAGCTTGAAACTGAACGATTTATTTAATATCTTCTCGATGTACATTTTTCAGCCAGAAATTTCAGAAATCGTATAATTCGTTACTCAATATAAAAATAAGCACCTTTGAAATTTGTTTAATTTAAAAATTAAAAAATATATTTAACATTTCTATTCAAAAGCTCGATCTAAAAAATATATGTCTAAAAAGCTCTCTCGAAAATTCTCGAATTTCCTAAAACGGAGAAAACTTCGATATCCATTCAAGATCATAAAAAATACCCGTGACCCCAAATTCCCATCGTCATTCAAAATTCCATTCAAAAATGTCAACCGTCTTGAGTCACCGGATAATTTTGTCGCCGCAACCAAAGTTCCGGAGCAAAGGTTAAACTCGCGTCGAAAAAGGGCTGCGCAAATGTCTCCTCGTCAACTATGTCCGCGGGGTCACAGGCTCTTCGACGAACCGGAAGGAAGAACCATAATGTCGTAGAGGTCGTTCTGCTCGGTCACGCCAAAATGATCGCGTTACAGAAGGGCGCAGCCGTAAGCCAAACATCGCCATGCTCGTTTACAAGTTCCTCAGCCTGGGACGCAATCCTGCTGAGTCGTGGACCTTGTCTGATAGCAACCCTAACGACTCCTCATCCCACTCGCCCAAAGGACGCAAAGTAGTTCAGCGTCGCTTGAGTTCCAGCTTCAGTGAGGCCAAAAATATGAACAAACAGAGAAAGTCGAGAAAGTTTTCGAAAATGCACTTGGCCAAACGAGGAAGAGCGTCTAAGGAGCAGGTTATGGATGACTGCGTCTGCAAACATGGCGGTGAAGGTTAGTTTTAATTTAAAAAGTAAAAAGAAACGTTGTACAAAATGCTTTTGTGTGTACAATGCCATAATTAAAAAGAAAATTGTTAATTACGAAACCTCATTCAAAAGACAATAAAAATTGTATTGACTAATTTCTGGTTATCATTTTATTATGTTCCAGGTATAAGGAAGATGAAGAAGTACATTCAAAAGGCCTTGGACTTCGGTGTAGAGTCAGGATACC
>CM052140.1:6923439-7029970 GCA_028454255.1 Halictus ligatus
AATTTAAACACTCCTTATGTTAGTACAGTTTAACATATTTCGAGCGCGTATGGAAATGTGCCCATTCATTTATAGGTTAGGTGTTCGTTTTTTAGGTGAAGTTTACACGCTCTGTAAACATAAAACAAAAGAATTTTAAGTTTTAATATTCAAGGGTTTTAATACATGGTTATTTTAGATTATATTAGCACAGTTAGTTTTTGCTGATTTGAAAGTTACTTTTGTCCAGCTAAAAAGGCCATTCGTTACACTGTGCGCCGGCCACGCTGTTCGGCGCAATTCTTCTGTTACGTCGGGGAGGTGACGAGGGGTCTTACGCTTTATTATTCCTGTTATGTCGTGCAGTTTCTCGCAATGGTAAGGAGAGGTTCTGCGTGTATCTCTTTGAATTAATGGCTCGACACCTTCCCTTGGTAACAACTTTTCGTTTATTCGATAACAACTATGTAGACTTTCTACTTCGAACTGGTGATGCTATATCCTTTAGAGGATTGCTGTCTTCTTTGAGAACAATTTTGTGTCTGTTTTTCTGCCCTGGAGTCTGTTCACGCTTCACCTCGGTGGTGACTTCGAAAAAGAGTGGGAGATGGTCCCAATTTGGAGGGAAGATGTCTCATTTGCTGCTTGACTTGAGGGAGGAGTTGGTGTTGGTTGGTTGGTTGGTGTTGGAGGAAGTCCCCACCCCGAGCCAAACGCGTAGAGTAGGTGCATAGACAGCACGTGACGATTGCCAGACCCCAGAGCAGCGTGACGAAAAAAGGGGCCCAAGTGGCCAGCGCGTGCGGGCGGTTTATTACCCCTTCCCCAAGAGGGCGAGGACCATCAAGTTTGGGAACAATGCTTCCTTCGCAAAGCTAAATTTTCCAAGGAACTATGTTTATTGAGAGTCCCCAAACTGATGAGCCAAGGGGTCTGCGTTAGGGTCTCTAACCCTCACGTATTACGCGGATGGCTAACACGTGAAGATTAGGCCTTAAATGTTGCGTGTATAGAAAATATGCAGGCCTCCTCGAGACCCTTGTAAAAGTGTCCCGAGGTCTAACCGTCTTTCCTCAGAAATATGCATGCGTGTCATAACAGTTCCTCGTCGCGTTACAACGATAGAATTTATATAGATCGTTTGCGATTTTTATCTTCCCCAGAAATGAGGATCATTTCTGAATATCTTCAGGAACTTGCTGAATCATAATATGTGCTTTGTCGAGGATATGATAAGAATGGTGTTATATTCTATCATATAGCACACCGTTAGTGAAGAAAGGAACTTTAATATAAAATAAAAACTTGGAATTCTGAACTTAATATACACAACAGGTATGTCCTGCCTAAACCGACTCTTGTGTCGAACTTATTACTTGTACCAGGTATGTATGTCCTGACCAAACCGATTCTTCTATCGAACTTGTTACTTGCACCAGGTATATCCTGCCCAAACCGATTCTAGTATCGAACTTATTACTTGCACCAGGTATGTTCTGCCCTAACCGATTCTTTTACCGAACTTATTACTTGCACCAGGTATGTCCTGACCAAACCGATTCTTCTTTCGAACTGCTTCTTGGGTGGACGTGCAGCTAACGTCTTCCCCACTCTCGTCTCGTTTCGATCGTCATTTTTCCTTCGATCGTCATTTCGACGTATGGCGCATACTCCATTAGCCTATTTACAAGTTGTTACATGGTAACATCCAAAGCGACGCCGCGCCTACGCCCCGACATTCCCGAATGTGAGTTTTACTTACAAAGTGACTACATTATTTCAACATGCTTGAATGAAGAAATGTGTACAATCATTTCCAGCGGATCTTTACAATTTTGAGTGATTGCGAAATAAAAAAGCTGAAACTGGTCATCTGACTGTACGTTCAGCGTTGCCCTACATGAATCTTTTTTTTTTCATCTCAGCAAACTAATTTCCCCACACCTTCTAAATCTCCGAGGGCGATAAAAGCACAAAGATCGTCTCGCCGACATAGGACGTTCCAAGAGACCCGGAGGAGAGAAACCGAATACAAAGCGTCGTATAGCAGAGTTCAACAACCTTACCCCCGTAACTCCTCCTCTCCAAACCATCCTTTCCAATTCCCCGGAACGACATTTCCATTCACAGTCGAATGGCTGAAACACTAAGGGAGTTTAAAACCGTGCGGCGAACTTCCTGTGCACTGGCTCCGAAGATAATCCAGTTTACCTCATCACGGAAGCACTTACAAGATTACTCGAAAAACACGCTGTTTGGAGCCGTGGGAGTGAGCGGAGGGTGCAATTAGTTATCCCCTGCCATAACCTCGGGCGCAGCTTCTGGGGGCCGAGCTCTTGACCTTCACCAGCCCGTGAACCCAGTCCCAAAAATTTATAACCGTATTTCCCCGCCCTCTCGCCCCTTCGTATCTCCTTCCACTACCATCCAGTTCACCCCCGGAGCAGCCCCTTACACGTTCAAGCGTCTGTGTTCGTTTATCTCGCGGTTCCAGCCAGAGTCGCATCCTTTTTCCTCGTGGAACGTGCTGCACCCGATCGATCGCCGGGTGCATCGCAGACTACGACCAGAGCGCGACGTTTGCTGCACAATGTGCACTCTAGACGACGGTACCTTTCCGATTTGCGAGGGTGGCCGACGTCGAATGACAACCTTGCCTACGAACTCGGATGCTAAGCGATGCACGCTGTCGTGGGCGTGGAATTTCTTGGGGGTTGCTCATGCTTGATGGGGTATGTTGCTGTTTGGGTGACAGTCGTGATTGTTGGAATTGTTTGGGTTTAATGGTATGCTGACAGCTTGCTTGCGCTATTTTTGAAGTCGGAGGAGAATGATGGGGATGTTTCTTGGGGTGGTCTCTCTTGAATGGAGCTGTGACGGATTGGTGGTGGTATTTTTGAGGCCATTGAGTCTGTTGCTTGGGGGCGGTTTCTTTCTAATGGGACTGTGACAGATTGGTTGTGTGATTTTTGAGATAGTTGAGTCCGTTTTTTTGGGGGTGGTTTCCTTTAATAGATCTCTGACAGATTGCTTGTGTTATTTTTTCTTATTTCTGAGGTGGAGTCTACGATTGTCGAGTCTATCCTTAGGGGCGGTTTTAACATTTTTACACTAATTGTTTGTACCATTTTTTAATCGTTTAGGTGTTCTTTTAGATTATTATGTCTCTTTCTTAGGGGTAGTTTTTTTAGTAGAACTGTGACAGGTAGCTTATGTCATTTTCGTATCACTGAGATTCAATTGCTTCCAGGATTTTCGAATTTATTTATTTATTTATTATTTGTTAACTTTATCTTTCGACCAAATTCCTTATTTACAAAACACAGCTGCTTCGAAGTACATTAGATTTCTGTACAGACAGGTATCTGTTTCGCGTTGCTGATTCGATTCGATGTTCGAGGGTGATCCAGATCGAGGGTAAATTTTATGGAGCATCGAGAAGGATGTGGGGATAAATTTTATGGCTATCCAAATATTATGGATTCCTAGATCATTTATGGTCTCTTAAACGGAGTCATATATCTTTATTTACACCGCGTTATGGATCGCATTAGAGCAAAACGGATAAACAGCTACCATAGATGTATTAAAACGAACAACTTTTATTGTCACAGTAATAAGAACCGTAAGAAAGAATCCCATTAAATTGAATATGTGTAGTATCATTCAATGTATACAGTCTCGTTCAATGCTGTACGGCAACGTAAATATAAGCAATTCGTTGTACACAACGAAATGCAATTTTATATACACAATTCGAAAGTACAATATCAACAAATCGTATCCACAAAAATTGATATAATATTCATCGACTTTTCCCTGGAAAAAATGTCCTAATTCGTATTAGGTTAATGCAAATGTAATGAAGTTTTTTTTTCTAGAAATACCATTATGGTCTACAGGATGTTTATACATTATTTTAAGTTATAAAGCTTCAATAACATATCTTCAGTTTTTATTTCGATATTTAATTTGAAAATTAAATATAATCGATGTTCACCCACTCACACGAAACAATCACGCAAAAACCTCTGAAGGCTCGCACAATCTCTACACCAGCAGAAACCAGACTCCATGCACCGCATTCCCCAGAAATAGACACACGTTCCTCGTCACCGCAGTGATCAACAGGCACGGGGTAAAAAGCAGTTCAAAGCCGGTATTAATTTGTCTAGCGACTGGTGTCACGGGGTTGCGATTGCTATCTGCCGGCGTGGTACCAAAACATAGAGGATACCACCGCAACAGCCTTCGTCTAGCCATCGAAAGCGATCAAACAGCGGAATCAAGGGCGCGTTCGGCGTCTCGAGCGTCGACCGGTCGACGATTGCGCACCACGTGGAGATTCGTGGATTCGTGCCAGTAGGGGGTGGAATAATAGGGGTGAGGACTGCGTCTGGGAGAGGGGTAGGGGTGACGCCGCTTAGGTGGGAGACGCCCGGCGTTCACGGCGTCCACGGAGTCGGCAGACGCACCCGGTCCCCCCTCCCTCGACGTCGCGAATCCAGCACCCAGAAGGAAAAACGACGGCTTCAGTCGGCACGCGGCGTCGCGACGCACTCCATCGCACGCGTTTTGTCCGGCTTACCGACGATCCACCGTGGATCTTGATCGTGCACAGTGATTTATCAGGACCTTCGTGAAGTGCGAATCATTTTCTCGATTTTCTCTTTGGTTTTCTACGTTACCTCGGCTTTCGACGTGCCTCAGGTGTCACACCGGTAAGTGAGAAATTTTTTTCTGTGTGTCGTTTATGTGCTTGTAAATCGACGACTCTCATATAGTTAAATTTTTTAATTTATAGATAAATTTTTTAAATTTTGTTCAATATATAAAGCCCCCTTTAATTAAAAAATATTTTAGGGTGTATATAGGTGTCTATAAAATTCTATTCAATTCAAATGTTTGGTGGCTTTATTAGAAAACTGTGGAAAAAATGATTGAACAGAGCACTGAAAATTTGAGTTTTTGAAATAAATTGTTGAATAATATTCTTTGTGCTATTTGTCTGGTTGTGTATAGTATGTTTTACTTGGTAGTGTTCTTCATTGTGACTTGATGAAGCCATGTTTCATTCATGTTTGAGCTTATGTGTGTATATATATACAGCCCTGTCAAGCCCTCTGTAAAGTCCTGTTTCATTCAACTATTTGAGGGTGTATATACATAGGTGTCTGTATGAACTTCTCTTTAATTCGAATATTTGAGGGTTTTATTGAAAAACTGTGGACAAAATTGTTGAACAGTGCACTGAAAATTTGAGTCCTAGTTTTCTTTGTGTTTGACAGTGACAGTGATTAGTAGACTGCAGATTTTATGTATTCATGGCAAAAATGAGTGGATAAAACACATTGCTGTACATTTGTTAACTCAAAAAATGTATACGTGTTACTGAGATCTTTTCAAACAATTTTTTAATCTTTTTGTGTGGGCGTCTGTTGTGCTTTTATGGGGTCATAACCCATGACATGTTGCTATAGAGAACTACAGGGCGTGTTTCGAGGTTGATTTATGGACTTTTTTTTGTTTATGAGTGGAGTAAGTGAGATTTTGAAGAATATTTTTAACATGAGAATTGTTGAGACTGTTATTGGTAATTATTTTGAGAATGGTATTTATTGTACGAGTTTTGATACAACCATGTGCTTGCTACATGTTTAAGTGTACGTTATCGTTTTCTTGGTTTGGGATTATTGATAGAATTACAGATAGGTGTTTTGTAAATTATCTATTTACTATTAATCTTTTGATATAGAGAAAGTGACTGTCAAAAATGCTTTGAATTGATTTCTTAATGTTATTTGTTTAATGGTAAATCTTAAGTTTTAAGAGGAATGTAGATGTTCGTTCTTCGCGTGGCAAAAGGTTGAAGTTTCTGACTGAAAATTTATCACGATCTGGTCCCCGATATAACATTAGATTAATTTAAAAATATGCTCGCATACTTGGAGTTTTCACATTTTTATTTAATTTCTATTCCTTGTAATTGTCTCAGGATAATTTTGTTCTGCAGAAGAATCTGCATCGAAATCAATACTATACTGAAAACGAAAATAGACGACTGACTACTCTAATAAAAAACCTGTTCATCAGAAGTAAAATCCTCGCGTATCTTATTAGGCAAAAAGTTTTTCTATACTAGTAGCCAATTTGATTTCTCCTAAATCAGTAACAATGACCGGACATTAGAATTTTACAGAGCTTTTAGCATTTTATTCTTTGTTTGTAAACGTTATTACCGCGAAAATGAGATTCCATTTAACCCTCCAGCACACGGGGACCTCCATTATTGTACAGGTAGGGTCCAGAAGATACAATTTTGTCTCCATACATTTATTAATAAACGCATCTCCTTTGCTTGGACTAAGATTGCTGTTTTAAATTGTATAAGATTAACGCACGGAAAGGAGGAGTTTATCCAAGCTATTAAAAAGTTACAAGAAAGTTAAACAGGTATATTAAACAGGTATACTAACTAAAGTTTGACACATTATTCTTTGCTTCTTGAAAAGATGTATGTGCTCGACATTGCTTTGCTATTTGTTTAAAAATTAATTTAAATTTTATCTGTTTAGGTTCTTTAGATTTTGTTGTCGGAGTTTGCAGTTGTATTTAATTTTCCATCATACTGACCTTTTTGTTGGTATATTAATATAATACTGAGGAACAAATTAACATTTTAGCCATCAGAAGTGCGCTAATCGAAATTTTCAATGATTGCATTATATCTAAAAATTTTCATTTAAACAATAAGCACGAAAGAAATGATTCAATAATGTTACTGAAGTTACTTAAACTTTCAATAACGATCAACCTTCCTAATATATAGTAATTTAAAAATTTATCAAAAATTAGTAAATAATCATATACATATAATTAACAGAAGGACAATTGCAGTTAAACAAAGTCCTGGCATAATACAATTCACCTTCGAGAAATCCCCCATTGTATTAAATTGTGAGAATAACGAACCTCAGAAAGAGCCTAAGAAAATATTGCTCTTTCAAAACACCCCCAATTCACCCTCAAACTAAGAAAGTAAAGTGCATCCCCCGCATTCCGCAGCGAATCAAAACACAATCTTCAATCTATGAAATGAATTACCGCCCTTTCAAAACACCCTTAGTCCGCCCTCAAACTAAGAAACTAAACTGCATCCCCCGCATTCCGCAGCGAATCAAAACACAATCTTCAATCTATAAAATGAATTACCGTAAGAATGAAGGTGTCCCGGTGATATCCCCTCTTAACTCTCCGGGCGTTATCCCGCAAATAAACCCGCGTTCGTCGTCCTCACTCGTCCCATCATCCGCAGACTGATACGTTCCTGTTCACTTTGCTCTGTCATGGTGGCGAGCCTTAATTTTCCAGACGATTCGCCGTGGAACCGGTTCGTTCCCGGGATCTTTTCTCGACGGTTCACGTCCCGGGGATCTGATATAAGGTTCTCCGGTATCGTTCGCGGAAAACGAGAAACGAAACCCGACGAAACAGAAACGCCGGTTGAGAGAGGGAAAGACGCGTTTACTATTTTCGGGGACGTGCGGTATCGCGTCCTCCGACGGGAAATCCGATAATTCCGGCCGCGTCTTCGCCGTAAGTCGGTGACTCCTTTGCAATTCCATCGACTCCCGGTACGATAAATGCATATTGGAATGGCATCGGCTCGATAATCCGACGTCGAGGAGTCTCCTTTGGAAATTCACTCCATGAACTCCACCTTACAACTAGCGAGAAGAACCCCGACCCCGCCTTCCCCTCCCTCCACGAGAAGAAACGTTTTTGATATCGTGAATTTGAATATCGATCACTCGCTGCTCGGGCACTCCGCCCGACGTTGTTTACTAATTAAACGAGCGCCGACAGTTAAAATATTCAAGGGAACACTCCCTCACCTCGGGAGCACAGGACTGCTCCCATAAGGAACACGTCATCACACGATTCGTCGTGCCCTACTCCGTCTCCCTTCGACGTTCGTTAATATTGATGCAACCATGTGGGGCGAACCAGTTGTGAATTCATGATCTTCGCGATTAATGGCGACTTCGAAATATGTTCCACCTTTTTTGGAGAAATTTATAACCTTTTCATTCTTGAAATATGTCGCACTCCCCCCCTCGAGTGGAGCGTTTATGCAACCTTTTATGGCAAGCAGATCGCGAATTAACTGTCCAATTATTTCTTCTTTTCCTGGAAAAAGTTGGCAAGCTTATATCTCGAAACTCGTTGTCATCCTCCTTAGATGTTCGTTAATGTTTACGCAATCTTCGCGAGTTGCAAATTAATGAGCTTCTGGATAAATGGGAACTGCAATTATTTTCTTCTTTCTTGAAGAAAATTGATAACCTTCTCCTTTTTGAAATTTGTTGTATTTCTGCCTTTTACGGTCGATAACGTTTACGCAACGTTCTAGTACAAGCACGATTGCAAATTAATGGGAACTACGTCAACGTGTTCCATAAGCATTCAATCACTTTTTTTTTTCTTGAAAAAATTGGCAAGCTTTGTTTTTTTGAAATTTGTCGCAGAGTGGTCGTTAATGTTTATGCAACCTCGTAGAACGCGCAAATTGTGCGATAATAAGCCTGAAGGTAAACAAAGCCTCTAATTATTTTCCCTTTTGTTAGAGAAATTGACACTCGTTTTGTCTGAAATTCGTTGCACTTCCTTTGATAATCCGGTGATGTTTATTCAACATTGTAGAGCGTACGATGTTTTTATTCAAATAAGATAACGACTAATAAAGGAATATTTTTAAATTGTTTTACACTCCTGAAAAATAACAGAACCGACTTTTTTTCTATTCAACTTGTGCATAATCGTCATTATCTGTTATCAATGGAGAACAGATGTTTATACAAAATCGTACCGTATTGGAACAGCTTACAGTGATAGCTGCGAGAGAGAAATTCATTTTCTATATCAAGAATCAGTTTTGCTCTAAACATAACTTAGAAATTAGAAACACTATTAAATAAACAATAATCGAAACACTATTAAATAAATTAGAAACACTATTGATATACAATAAATTCATCATTAGTTTTTAAATATTACTTGTGAATTTTTTTCCTTTCACAATGAATTTCGAATATTTCACGGTCGAAAGTGTTCGAAAAAACTTTTCTGCGACAAATCGATTTGCAAAATTGATAGAGGCCACTACAGTTCTTTATTTGCCACATATGTGCGTCACGTAGGAAAAGAATGAAAACAACATCTGAATTCGCGTATAACAATGCCCGCTTGTATTTCACGCATATTGGCAGGAATCAGTCCGTTTCAATATTCCAACACATTGTCCACAATCCCAGTGTTCCTTGACACAGTAAATAAATCTTGGAAACATTATTCTGTTATAATAAAGAGAAAATGCGCTTGCGACACACTATTGCAATTGAAAGTGAAAATATAAATAGGAATCTCGGCATCTTATAAATATATATTTGCAGACTTGTGAAGTGTTAGAAAAATATACTCTTAACACACATTACAGTCGTCTCTGCTTCATATTTTAATATAAGAAATTAGTTGATAAAATTTGTTTGCCAATTCCAGTGCTTATAAAAATAATCCTCACGAATAAAATTCCATATCAACCACCCCTTTGTATTCTCTTCAAATTCTTTTAATATTTTCTGTGTCAAAAATTTTAAAAACTCGAATCATTTAAATTAGATTTAAAAATTCCAAGACTTGGGACTAAATTATATTTTTATTAATCCCGAAAATGTCACGACTTCGAACTAAATTGTATACTTGAAAATATATCTATATTTTTATAAATTCTAAAAATACCAAGACTTCAGACTAAAATGTATGCTTCAATTTGAGCTAAAAAAATCGATAAATCTTTTCAAGGCACCCGATACAAAGATTCACAGTTCAGTCAGAAATGCGAGAAAGCATTATAACACTTCACAGTAAAAATCCGACCATAGAAAAAAACGCTACAACCCTTTGAACGGAATCACAATTGAATATTGCGTGCAGGTTTCTCACGGCTGTTGCAGCAGCCCTATAACACTCAAATATGCACTTAGCAAAAATACAAAGCACCGGTAAAAGAATTTTCGCGAACACGAATACTCAGGGGTGTAGGGGTGGTGTAGTCTTCGACTTTCCATTGACTGGTGAATTTTATGGGGGATTCCACGCGTACCGTGTTTTATAGGGGAGCAAGAGAATACACAAGAAGCATACGGAAATGAAAAACGCCACACGTACGAGTATATTTGCACATTTGACTTGGACAAAAGTTACGCACGTCTCTATGCGATCTCAATAGAATCGGTATCCTTGCGTTTTGAAATGTTCACAGGCCACGTAAACATAGTTTTAACTGATTACGTTCCACTCTGCCGAGCCTGTTTGCGTTTCTGTTTACTCGAACTACTTTTTATGGAGACGGCTGAGAAACTGGATTTTCACATCAACTTTAGTCTGTTCTGGTATTTTATGGTTATTGAAGTAAAAGCTTTGTAGATGCTTGTTTGGAGCAAATTGGAAAAGAAATATTATGCGTGTTGCTGTTCTAATTATAGAGATGGCTTTGCAGATTATTGTTAAATGCGTTTATGAAAACCCAGTTTCCAGGACCTCGGCATTTTTGTAAATACCTTTAACCGTAGATTCACGGAGCACTAAAATTGACGATATTTTGCATTACTTTATAAAAATAACATGAACGTATCTATCAAAATTTGTAGCCATCTTTCCAATAATGTATACCCAAAGAAATCAATTTGTTAGACAATTTCTGATAGCTGCATCTTTACAATCTCAATATTCTTAGATTAAAAATATTAGAATCCGTCATTTGTACGGGTCCCGCAAATCTAGTATTGGGAGTATGGGTATTAACGAAAACGACACTATTGTAAAATACGAAATAAGATTTATATCAGAATAGTAACTCTAGGAGCACGTTGTGAGACACGTCTTTACCCAGCGAAAGAAACGTTACGAATGAAACGCAAGAGATCAAAACAGAGGAGCAACAGTCCAATATTAACAATTGAAGATCGAGGGTCCCATGCCGGGAACAACATACAATGTATATTAACTGAAGATACAATGTATGCATATACAGAGCAATAGCCGGTTCAATCGATCCTACCTTTTAAAGAAATAATAGATTGATTTTGTTCTACATTTATGGAATAAATTCCAACATCTAGTGTTAACAACCTTAGCATCCCTCAAATCATAAAAATTCTTTCGTAGACAATGATTGACATAATGCGTAGAAGCTCAAGTTTCCAGGATCTTGTTATTTCTAAAAAATCTTTTCACAACCTTACCATTATTCAAACGATGAAGATGCATTTGCAGTAGATTATCGTAAAGGACTAATAAAATGTCAATTTCGAAGAAAATTTTAATCTGATTTTCTAAATGATATTTTGCATGTAACGTGCTGGCTAGAGGGAAATCCTTTCTTTAAAAAGTGTATCACGTCGGAAACTGTTGATAATAATTTTATGTAAAACGAAAAAGGAAGAGGACCGTTCTTTGAGCTACATTACACTTCTACACTCTCTCATCGCGGAGTACCTCGCACTCGCTCTTCTCGAGTTACATTTATACTTTCGCATATTTCACACCTTTGGGAGAGCTATTTGCACAGAAAGGAAGTATCGAGAAAAGAGGATCGCGCTTGATATTTCTATCCAGATCGTTCATAAATCTGGAATATTTTAATAAATACGACGCGGAGGAGTATCTAGGTTATGGAAGTTCATGGGAATATTTCCGGTAATTTTGCGGTTTATTTTGTTAAGCCGGTGTATAGAGGACGTTGCTTTGACGCACGACGATCGATAAAATACATGTTTGTTTTGTTTCCAGCAATACAATCAGTCCTCGACAATGTGTGTAATGGCGCGTCTCGGTCAAATTCGGGGGGCTGCTATTCGAATATTGCTTCGGACAATGTTCGGGGATTTTTTTGTTGGAATACGGCTCATTGTTCGTCAACGAGTTAACACCCCGTGAATTTCACCATGTCCACAATCCTACTGACCGCACACGATTTTGTAATTTTATCCGCGTTACTATTCCTCTTGTGATACCATAATCTTGTGAGACCATAATCTATATGAAAACACAATAGTAGATTTTTTTTTGTTCAACAAAATATTCTATTACTTTCCCATTAGTAGTTAGCAATAATCGTCTTGGTACGTACTAAACAATTATTGACTTTGAATAATTCAGTAAAATGTTTTCTCACTTGATCAATGTAATAGAAGGAGAATAAAGTAGAATTTTTGCTGAACTTTGTGCTTAAGAAAGTCCCCCCTTAATCCTTAAATAGATCTTCAAAATGTGCTTTAAAAGTGCAACAATTAAATTAAGTTATATATAGTATTCATGTTTATGGAAATTGTTGATGTAGTAAGTAAAGTAAAATTTCGTCTAATTCCGTGAATAATAATAATTAATAATTACATATCCAATACTTGACTGCGGAACGTTGTACAAAATAAAAATAGTTTGAATCAATGGAAAGAAGCAGAAGATGCATTAAAATGTCTTGATTGTTTTAATGATCTTAATAAATTGAAAATAATACGTTCCCTAGTCCCTTTTGTTTTTTTTTCACTGCTTTAAATTGCACCAACTCGTGTTTGCCATAAATGCGTAAAATCCGTAGTCTGCTTGTTAGCGTAAATTTGAGTGGAGCTGCATCAGCCCCATTCAGTTCACTTGAGGGTTAAGATGAACTTTTATTATTAGTAACGCACTCTGCTTTAAAACATTTTGCTGACTTTACATATTTACGGTGCTCATGCTTCTTCCAATAATAGATATCATTTTTCCTTAAGAGAACTTCCAAACCTCTCAAGAGACACTCGTTCGCGATCCCCTTTTATTCGTGGACGGCATTACAGTGTATTAATATTGCAAAGATAAAATTACCAAGATAACAAGAATCCTGTCCCTATCAGGCTCGAAACTTTCGTCTGCAAAGTTCCAAAGAGCAGCTTCTGCGTAATGCACGCCCGCCAGACCTTTCTTCCCCTGTGTTACGGTATCCAAAACGTGACCTTAAACTTCGGACATTATTCTCGCGCGATATGTGCGGCCTCTGTATCCTTGCCTCTATGTTTGCCGGTATCTTTCAAAATGCAGTTTCCCTGTAAAGATAAGTGACAGCTGGCGCAATATAACAGACAGCTTGGGGATAAAATTCAGTGTTATGCGGCTCGCGAACATATAACCATGGATCAATCTTGGGGTTCGGCTATAGACGCTTCGTGTTGAAATTTTCTTCAAACACTTCTTGTAAGGTCATTCGGTTGGTAGAGTGGCTTAAGAAAATTAAGGTCTGGTTAGCCTAACTTTTGTCTATCACGTTGGCTTCCATGTCCCATGTTCCATGTCGAGGATAGGGCTTAGATCAAGACTCTACTGTAGTTGCAAGTAATATCTCGATATTTACAAATTCCTTTAATCTTGATATTGTTTGTAGTCACGCTTAACCATTTTTCGTCGTAAATGCATAAAATCCGCGAGCTACTTCCTTTAATGCTACACTACTTTGTTCGAAACAAGTAAAGAAAATATAAAAATAATGGAAATCTCTTCCTTTGGAACACGGCTTACACCCGAAAGCCTCAACAGACACAACTGTATAAAAGTATTTTTAACTCGTAGTCTACGAGTCGAATGATTAGTTACAGAGTAACACTAATTTAAGTTATTTAGGGTTAATGGCAAGAGGCGAGGGGTAGCAAGCAAAGCACGAGGTCAAAATGCCAAGTAATACGTATCTGTAACTACCGTAATGAGAGGATCGTGTGTTGATTATCCGTTGCCTTTCAACTGAATTTATTTTCGTCATTTAATCCTCCCTTTTGCTTGTTCAGTTCGACGCCGGGCAATAGGGAGCAAGACAGATAGAGAGGAAACCACCCTTCGCAGTCGCAGACGACACGGGGATCGGTAGGGCAGGTAGGATAGGAAGACACCAATCCGATAAAGTGTAATTTACTTAACAAAGGCGGTCTGGAATCGAGGCAACAACAATTTTCCGGGACCGGGGCAATTCAACCCGTGTCACGCGCTTATGTGTCGCGGCTAGGACGAACACGTGTCTCCACCGGAAGCGACGACGGGGCGAAGACTGTACAAATTGCATGTGCACTCGCAATCGTACCCCGGCAAGCACGATACGTTTCATTCCGAAGATATTGTGTCGCCCACGTTGGAACTTTGAATAGGAAGAAGTATATTCGACCGGCGACTTCTCCTGTAAGGGATGTAATGGAGAAACGGAGCAATAAAAAGAGAGGCACTTTCTCTCTGTCTGTCTCTCTCTCTCTCCCTCTTACTATTACTCTTACTCTTTCTTCTATAGTTCTTGTCAAACTTCTGATATAATTTCGAGACATACATAGCTGTGAATTACACGCGAGCCACACGTGAACTGGGGGTCTTGACAGAGTAATATCTTGTTCAATTTTATTCCAGCAGAATTTTTTAAACCCTATATTTCTCACGTGTAGTATCGATCAAGGTCTAATTTCACCAAAATTGGATCAATCCAGTCGAAATATTCTACATAGTACGAAGAGCCAATAAAATTTTTATTACCTCGATATCCTGTAGCGCTCATATTTTTGGTATCTATTTTAACCACCATTTTAATAAAATTTTTCGATTTAAATTTATGCAGATACTCTGTAGGGTGTTATAATGGAGAGTTGTACATTTCATAAAATTAATTCCACGTCCTTCACAGTGTTCTATATCCCCAGTATCAATTTTAATCAAAGTTTAATTACACCAAAATATTGAAATCAGCCTGCAGATATATTGTACACAATGTTACACATTCTACTTTGGAATATTTCTACGCACTGTGCTTTTTAAATTTTAAATCTTATAATAATATCATTCTATTTTCCAAACGAGAAGAATTCAGTGAAAGGTTGTTAGAAAGAAATATGAATAAAACATTTACAATTACTAGCTTATTTATGAATCTGATTAATTTGTCTAACGAGTGGCACGTTAAAATAGTTGAACCTTCGTTATTGTATATAAACTGCAAATGTGTACTTTTTTTAAGAGTCAAAAATTGAAGTCACCTGTGTCATTATCTTTTAAAAATGTTTAGAGTAAACGAACACTGCTGTTACTCATTTTTTAAATGTTCATGTAAGACAAACAATCTTTGACAACAGACAATCATCTTCGACAGCTGATTTTAAAATGAACTAAGTTTCCTTGGATATTTTTTTAACCACCGAGCAAAAGATTCCGAGGTGACTATTTTTATTGACATCAGGGATAGTTTTTCACAGTGCATTATTTCGTGATATTTTCCCGAAAAAAATAGAGGAAGTTTGTATATAAGTGTCGTGATATTTTCCATAAATTTGAAGACTGTTTCCTCGTAGCATGATTCAAACGCGAAATTTATTTAGTACGAGCGTACAGCGTGAACACGACACCCCCATTGTCTTTCGAAAGAAAGCACGCGATTCTCATCCGTCTCGGCTGACTTCCGCAAAGTCTATAGCTCGAATGGTTGGCAGAAACGCTCAATCGTTTCAGGTGAAAGATTTATAGCAAAGACCGGGCGTACGGATCACCGGGTTCTCTGGGTATAGGATCTTCGACCGGGACGAGGATGATCCCGATTTTGCATGGGAACAAAACGGAAAACGCGTCTAGAAAATAATAAGCTATGCCCTACACCAAAGAACTATACCATAAGTATTTCAAACTGATTCACAAAGTTGATCGTTGTATTTCTAACACCGGAGGATCGATAATTCATTTTTAAAAGAGCCGCAATGCACGTTACTTCCATTCTATCCACAGTGTTTCAGTATTGTCATAGTGTTTTATTGAAAACATTTTGCGAGAAAAAAATCGTACTTTGATTTATAGTCGTTAATTTAATATTAGATGTTACTATTGATCTATTGTGGTGATGTATAATGGATATTGCCATAGTGGTTCAATGAAGCCAATTTGCAAGATTCAATTGTGGTACTGTAATTTTTGTATGCCCGTCAATTTAATATTCAATCAACCAGTGTACACTGTTTTAAATAGGCTATACAATGTGTAGATGTGTTTACAGAATTTCATAATTTTCTAGATTAATCGCAAACAAATATTAATTGGTTCTGTTCGTAAATGATATTCTGTCAAATCGAGTATAAAATAAGAGGAATTTTACATATTTGTAGAATTCCCGTTTTATCGTGCTGTGAATATTCGCATACAATACGAGAATGTTGAATCCATTGTGGAATAATTGACGAGAATTTATACGATATAATAAAGTGACTCGTATGTAGGCAAATAGAATGAAGCAGAAGAGGCGCGACCATTTAAACTGCCATTATTAACCCTTAGCACTCAAATGGTGACTGTAATGCACCACTAAAAATTTCTGTATCATGATTAAAAATATTTTTTAAATGATTAAAGTTTGTATTTAACAAATTACTAAACATTTCATTACTGTAGCAGTAAATTGCTCCATTTGCGTATGTACATCATGAAAAATATACATACATATGTATATAGAAGGGAAATATTCTAGGTCGGAAGAAATTTTTCGTTTTGGACTTAAAATAGCTTCGCTTCCAAAGGGTTAATATTGTTTCTTTTCATATGAGATTTAAACCATTCAATGTATTCATCCAATTTGTTCATTCAATTGTTCGATTATGTATACAGGTTCCTGTTCGCTCAACCATATGTGTGCTTAATCAAATGAAATAATATATATCTTCAAACATTAAGGAGTTCAATAGAATTTAATATTGCAGCATTTCCAATTTATTAAAATCAACAGAAGAAATAGAATTTCACTTTTACCAAAAATATTTCACACTAAGTCCTCCAGTTTAAAATTTCTTCTTCGAGATCAAATAAAAGTCAATAAAAATTGTTCATATTTTAAGACCGAATGCAACGTTAATAAAGTGCAAATAGGTGTGGAAATTCACAGTGTACAATCACGAAACAGTAAAGAATTTCTGCAATAACAAGTTGAACAAGATCAGTCATTTATTTTTCTCCTTAAATTCAACAAAACTCCTCAGCCCGAAGTTGAATAACTTCAAAATTAATATCTCTTCGACTATCCCGCAATAAAAGCAAAGCCGACGAGCCCTGAGAGCCAAACAAAACCGTAGGGGATCGAACCCTCGCGAATATATACTTGTGAAACTCCTCGCAGTATGAAAAGAATCCCTATACCTTTTCGGAGACCGAAAAGCAATGGCGAGCGTGCAAATAACGCGCGCGGGCTCTCGCGGAAAATGAAAGACACCGGTCCGGTGCTTGTTTCCATTTCCACAAAAAAATTTCTGAATGCTAATATGTGTTTCGCAGCTGGGGTACAATGAATCGCGACGAGCGGAATCCCTCAAAGCACTCTCGCGAGTAATCTCGAACGGCGAACTTTCCGGCCAGAATAGTTCAGCGTTGCGCTGAAACAGTTTGAAACTCGGGAAAGTTGGTTTTGTTACCGACTTGGTCGCCAGCTCGCAGAAATTAGGTTCGCTCACGCTGGGAAAGCATTCGCGAATTCGAAAAGGGACGTAGATTCAAAGAAGCGAACATTTATTCAGCGAACCGGTCCGAAACAACAACAAAGCTTTAGCAAAAGAGGTTGTGGACGTGCGCGACTCTCCCTCTTTATGCCACGGAATAAATGACGCCGTAAAAAAGTTTGTAAATCAAGTCACAGCTGCGGATGTAACGCGCCACCAAGCCAGAGAACGCCATTCTCACGCGTGGCTCTCTCGGGGACATTTTTCTAAGTATCCACGTCTCAATTCGACCTGCCAGTTTAGCCCGACAGTTTCGAAAAGTCGAGTTTTTGTGCTCTACTGAAGAACTGAGTTTCGAAATCGATGTTTCGATTGATTGGTTTGAATCGTTACACCTCCAAATCTGTTTGACCGGTTTCCAGTTTTCTGAGATCGTTCAGTGCACCTGTCGCTATGGCTTGTTATATAATTAACTTAGTAATTTTTTTATTTCGATTTTACAACGTTCTCGATCATAAAAACTGCGAAAATGGTCGTTCTCGATTTTCATGGGGTTGGGATTGATTGTAGCGATCTCAATTTTTATTTTTTCTTCATAAAAAAATTTGTGGACCTTACTAAAGGACGGACAAATGAGTACATGAAAATCCCGTACCAAAAGATTTTGTAATTCTAAAGTTAAAAATTCTCATAGGTCACCCAAGACTAACCCTTCAACCCAAAAGTCGATCGAAAGGTCCTCCAACCATTATCTACATAATCATCGTTCATAACGAAGTCACTTTTCATTTTTCCTTCATAAAAAAAGTTGTACATATTCCTAAAATATTGACGAAAATATACATAAAAGTCTCATATCAACAGATTTTTCAGTTCCACGATAAAAAATTCTTAACCCTTAACCCTTGAACTAGTGTTTCAACCCAAGAGTCGCTCCTGGAAACCCTCTTCGCATAATCGCCCATAACGAACCTAATTTTCGCTGTTTCTGCATAGAAAAATTTGTACATATTCCTACAAGATGGACAATAGTGTAGATTCAAGTCCCATGTCAAAAAATTTCACATTTCCCCAGCAAAAAAAATTGCAAATTCAGTCCAAAGTCTGTCACACCAAAAATCCGCGAATTGCAAGACAAGATAGAGCATCCTCGTGCAAATCTAATCTTTATCCGTACGTTTCACTGCCGCTATCCTAAACCATTTTATGCGCGGCATAAGACTATCCGTTTTCGGAGCCGAATTAAATTTAAAAGTGAATTTATGCCGCGGATAATTCAAGTCCGCCGACGAAATTTATTATAGTCGGGGATAGGTCGTGAATTTAAATGAATATCATAAATCGTATCGGGGAGCCATTAGCTAGGCGCATTCGAGCAATGAAAGTTGAGCTTGAAACGTTGTCGACGGTCCTCGATACGTCGGCTAACAGAAAATATTCGAACGATGGTGTTGTCGTTGCCGGACGGCTCGTTACGTCTGCTATTAACGCCGTCAAAGTGTTAACGAACGTTCATGGTGCTCAAATACTGACGCTTTTCCGATGGATTACTTTATGGAGAGGTTGCATTTGAAATACCGATCTTAAATTCATCAAATATTAAGGGTATGAAATGCAATGTTGAGTAAAAATTTATGATAAATTTGTTTTGTACAAGACCTTCGGAATTTAAAGCAAACTTTCGTTGAAATTGATTTTAATATGATATAATGGTACGAACGATGCACGAAAAGATTTTTGTCTTTGCTTTATATAATCATATTTACAGTTGACGATTACGTGATGAATATTTTCAAGACACATCTTTTGTCAAAAATTTGGATTCATTCCATGCTTCTACGGTTCAATATTTGTGATTCTATAGGGATTATAAACAACTAGATTATAGAGATTATAAACGATTTTGTTTTCTGGAAAAATATTAGCCACCCGGCTGCTCCACCCTGATTCACGTGTAGTCAACCTTCAGTTGGCCCGATGCTCCTCGGTGCGTGATAATTTAATAAAACGGGCGAGTACGAGTGAAGGACCTTCGTTGGTCTCGTCTGAGCAAAGTAACTTTTTTCCACTTTTAACCGGTAACGAGTCACCCCAGGGATCAGGGGTATAGCGGTGGCATAATCGAGGCGACAAGGGGAACTCTAATCTCCAACGGGAGCAGTTCCCGTAGCCGTGTCGATCCCCGGCAGACGGAGCGAATATTTTCGCGTTAATGAAGGTTATGAGACCGCTGTTAAGGGAAGAGAGGGGGGGGGTCGGGAGGGAGGGAGGGAGATCATATCCTCAATCGTGGCTAAACGAAACTTAATTCGGAGCAATAACTCGTTGTTAGGTCGTCGACCTCCAGCCAAGAGGACACCCCTAGCCAGCAGAAAAGTCTGATTAACTCATTTCGTTCTGGTCCTGCGATCCCTTACAGTTTCCTTCTCCGTAAAGACACCTGTGGCGAGTAGAGAAAGCATTTTCATGGGCACTAATCTGCAAAGGGACGTTTACTGATCTTATTAAGCTGTAAATTGCTCCACAAATAATGTAAATTGAACCTTGGATGGTGGGCGTCTTCGACGATCTCGTGACAGATAGATTTATTCATATTCTTAGATATTAAATCTCTTTCACAGTCAGTCTCATAATTGATGGTACACACAAATCAGAATAATTTTTTCGGCCAAACTAGATGGATTAATAAAACCTGTTTTCCCATGGAACACTTGAATCTTTAGGAATTTATAGAATACAGACGTATTTAATAATATAAAAATTTAGAGTCACCATTTGACTGCAAAAGGTTACTAGTTTTAAGCGGTTAAAATGAATGCAAAAATGTTCCAATATTCTTTGAATATTTCTACTTTTTTACCTCTCCATTTTTATCAAAGTTTCCGAAAATCCGCAGTCTACTCAGAGAATTTCAAGACAGTCGTGGAAAATATCATAAAGCGAAAATCTTTGAGTTGCAGGATCTAAGAAAATTCCCAAATACAAAGAATTAAGAAGACGCCCGGAGAAGACAAAATAAATGGAGTCTGCAGCCGCGGTTATTATCGTCAACATAAGAAGTCATTTTTTGCCAAGACGTCTAAAGAAAGAAAATGGGTTGCATCGGGAGTCTGGTTAAGGGTTACTAAGCGGAGATGACATTTCGGGTTAATTGGGACATTAAATTGAACGAGTAGCGTTACAATACGTAATTTAGGGTTGGGAAAGACTTCCAGCGTTTCTCGGCAGGACTCTGTTCTTAGGGAAGAGTCTATCTGGCCAGTACACGATGCTGGAACTGGCTCGGCTCAAAGGAACAGACGAGGTCGCTTTGACGAGACCCGTTGTCTGCTTATCAACCCCGACCAAAACCCGAAGACCCTCCTGTATCATATTTAACGACACGCGGTCGACCATGAATCGATACATTCCTAGGGCCCCTCATGCTCGAGCAAACACCCTCCCGTAAGCTGCACACGGTGAACGTGAAAAAGGGGCGTCGACGGGTGAGAGGTCAACCCTTAATCGCCGAAGGCACAATTTCTCGAAAATTCAAAGCATCGACGCTACTAATTTCCTCGATGTAAAATGCAATTTTATGCAAAATTCCACCGTGTTTCTAAAATTATCCAACACATTATAAAATCATTAATACCCCGTTAAAGGAAGAAACAAGTCCAAATTTTCGAAGATATTTAATTTTTCATACTAAAAGGGAATTTTAGACAAAATTCTACCGTGCTTCTAAAATTACCTACCGCGTTTAAAATCCTCGAAAAATCACTCTTAAATTATACAACCAACTAACAAATCTAAATTCTCAGTTATGAATGTTATCAGTGTAAAAAGCATTTTCGTACAAAATTCAACCGCACTTCGAAAATTACGTACTACATGTATAGTCCCCAAAAATATATCCGTGCAAATATAAAAATCAAAAAGTGATGCAAAAAGTGATGAATGAAAATAGCGAACTCAAAGTTACCAGGAACTTCGTGAAACATTTTCTGGGCATAACAGATGTACTCTCTTTGAGCTAGCTCTACTTGTTAGGTGTATAATCACGCCAATTATCGTCAACTTGAAGTCCATCCGTGATTGCAGGCCTGCGGGGTTGTCCGCGAAAAAATCGGCACACACGCCAGCCAGATAAATGTGTACTCTACGTAATCGATCACAAAATTGATTAACACGGACGACGAAAATTTCGAGAGTGTTCAGAGTTTCGCTAATTAGGATTCGTCGAGGGTGAAACTGCCAGGAGTTTAGCCAAGGCACGCCTTCCTGTAAGAGACTCGAGCGATATGCGTTTTAAGCATAGGCTCCGAGGAAAATTAGAATGGAGAAAACGAGTGGCTAATGTACAAAGCTAGCCGAAACTTTCGTGTTGATTAATCCGCGTCGGTCCTGTTTACTTTGTACTTACAATTAGTTCAAGATGTGCCGTCGCGTCGGCGTGCGTCGTCGATGCTTGCCTCCTGGTGTTGATTCTGTATTACGGAAACGGCCGCGGCTTTAACAGTTGAGCGAGCCCAACGCATACCTTAACGTTAACGCATAACTTCTAAACTACGGGTTTCCTAGGGTTAAAACTTGAATTTTCGGCATTCTCTCGCCAAAACTTACAGGGATGCATAAAAAAAGTAAAAAATTTCTGGTTTCCTGAAGTAAAATTTAGCCTTTACTTTTATAATTATTCCCGGCCACTCATATGATTTTTTAATATTTGTGAGTTTAGTGAGTGAGTGTAATTCAACTTCATTTTGGATCACGAGAACAATCTTTTATGACTTGCTAATAATTAAACAAGCCTTTACATAATTATTATTATCCTTGTAGAACAGAAAATTTTGTTTACCGCCTCTTACAGTAATTATTTTAATATCATTTCGCAGCCCACACGTTTGAGCTTCGACTATTGATTACTTAGTAAAATAATTAGCGTAACCTGGTCTGGTTTAAGGTAATGTAATTAAGCCGAGTGTTACAAACTTCGCGTAATTTGTATAGTTCTTCCCGGGGATGGAGAAGTTCCTCCATCAACTATGCAACACTATCTCATTAGTAGTGCGTAAACATAATTGCGAAAAATGATGCATCGAAACCCGAGCGATCCAAAAAAAACTTTTCTTCCTCCGACAAATTAAGTAAATTTATAGTTCACGTTCATTAAACCGACCTGAGAATTACACAATTATTGCTAATCAATATTTCCTGTTCTTATTAACCCTTTGCACTCCGGAATTTTCTAAACATTTGTCAATTGTCGCCTCAGCCTCGACTAGGAGTGCAAAGGGTTAACAATAACCATTGTCAATGTCGTTGTACGTTACTGAGGCTAATAGCTGCATCTTGCTTTACATCATTCGTGTATTTCCTTAAGGCAAGTTATTCCACATTATGCTTTATTCTTCTGCGCACTCTACTATTCTGTTTTAGTACTGTCTGTTGCAGAATGTTGAAACGTGCTTTCTTGCTTTTTCATGTCTCCTTTGAATGTTTGGAACATTTTCTTTAGGTGGAGACTTATTGGCGGAAGGTCTCCGGAATAATATCAGAAATTCGATGTGCAGTAGGACAGATGAAAATCTAGAGAAAAGAAAACTGAAGATATTAGACGAATCGAAGAATATTAGTATTATGTTATATTAGATCAATTAAAATTATTAGGAGAATAAATTAATTTTTCTTTGACCTATGTCTTTCACGGTTGACTCGGACAATTGCGCGCAGTCCAGTGATCGGAATAATTGACAGCAGACAAGGGATGAAAAAGGTCAGGGAAAATTCTCGGTGGGGTGACAGTGCACGTTCGATACTTAAAGAGGGTATTGCTCCTCTGTAAACCCAGATTCTATTTCTGGCATGCACGGAGCTTAGACCACGCTTTGCGAATCGAGTCAGTCGTTGCCAGCGTTCTGGCCGTTTACTTGATTCGTCTCATTATCATAAAAGTCTTTCTGACAGTTATGCCTCCATTAGACACAGCCATTTTTATTCGAAACTCACTGGTACACGTTCGTTGCTCGATTAAATGTCAGACGTATTTAACTTTCCTCTTCAAAAGCACTCGCGCAAGCGGTTCTGTATCATTTCGTTTGCTCTTATCATTATTGAACTAATTTGAAACACGCGACTACAATTACAAGTAGACTGTGAATCTTTATGCGGAACAATAATATTCACTGTATAAGCTTCAATAATTCAGTTTCAATAATTGTAAATTAACACCAGTCCTACAAAATAACAATATTGGATTTATTTATATTGTGAAGAAATTTTATTACAATTAGATTGCGGATTTTCAGAAAACTGTAGGCTATTATTTTCG
The DNA here is from genome assembly GCA_028454255.1 of Halictus ligatus. Lineage (NCBI taxonomy): Eukaryota > Metazoa > Arthropoda > Insecta > Hymenoptera > Halictidae > Halictus > Halictus ligatus. The sequence goes on from CM052140.1 coordinate 6,947,257, forward strand.
ACTCATTTAAAATATTTCGAGAAACACATTGTCATTCAACTTCTGTTCCTTGTAAACAGATTGGACAAATTTTATTTTGCATGAAGATCCGCTGTCTAATTATAATATACAGGGTTTTCATTTGAAAACTTTCCAGCCGAATATCTCCAAAATATGAAAGATATTAAAAAAGTGTAAAATACGTGTCCAAGGATTTCGAGGGGGAAAGAGGTTGACAATATCAGTTTTTTTATTAGAGTGGCGTTTTCGAGGTCATTTGAAGGTCACATTTTTTTTTCTTCAAATGGAAATCTATATTTTTTATCATGGGATCTTATTGTACGTAAAAAGACCAGCAATTTTCGTAGGATACTTTTTTTTATCCGAACACTAGTTTCCGAGATATTTAAAGAGAATTAGAGCGAGTCATACTTATACTGCGAGAATGTTCGTAATCTCTTTATAACTATAACAAATTTTCAAAATGTTCTCCGTTGTTGTCTAAACAATAATACAAATGATTTTCAAATTCCGAACGAACAGATATTTGAGATATTATAATTTCAGTAATTGTAAAACAAAATATCTAATACCGATCATTTTGACCGATGGTAGTAGATTAAATGTTAAAGAAATAAAGATAATCATTTTAATGTTCCTGTAGTCCTGCAATAATAGTCGTTTGATTCGTTAGATTGCATAAAAGCAACGAATACACACGTCTAGATGTAAGGTACCGCTTACATGACGCAACGTCGTCTCATTACTGAACCTATAAATTATTAACGAGCCGACAGTCTTGTCCGCGCCATTTTTACCTGAAAGTTGCGTGTTCGAGGATTGATTGTGTTAGGGGAGGAAACTCGTGGCACGTGTAGCTTGTCTTTTAGACGCGAGTCTCGCCACGCGAACATGTTGCAACGAGGATGTATTCTGGAAGGAAATTTATTTCTGTTGTTTTTGTTGCCGCATTCTTTCCCCTATTTTTCCGTCCGCGCACGCGTGGCGCATGGGCTCGCCTTCGAATAACAAACCGTTCGAATTTTCATTAACTCTGCCGCGAGTGAAATGTACAGAAGAGAGAAAACAAACCTTCTCGCGGAGGAAAAAATTGCTTTCGCTCTCGATAAAGCTACGAAACTAACAGCCCGATGAAAATAAATCACAAAAAAAATCTTCATTGCCGAGGGAACGACGACAACAAAATCACGAACCATTTCGACGTGTACTTACTGTAGATTGTTGAAAAATTGCGGATCGTTAAACTGTTATAATTTCGTAAAAAGAAATCTTACGATGTCAAACGTGCTCATTTTAAAGTTTGAAGCCTCTACTTTCGTAGTCCGTTGCTTATTTTAACCTAAAAATATGGTGCATGTTGTGTGGTGCAAAGTTGTTGATGCTTGTACAGACGTTGCAATTTCAGAGTGTTGCGTAGTATGCAAATTACTGTTTTCAATGGATTATCTTACGAAAACTGAGGGAAACTATAACAACATTATGTTGAGCACAGAATTACTCGTAAAAGCGATAGAATTTGCATGTTTCTATCTCAAACCAGTTTCAGTCTATTTATATCCAAATAATAAATAACAAACATTGTAACAGTTCGTTTGAGTGTACTTTTGAGAACAGATTTATGGGAGCGTAAACTTAATTCCCGACGCGATCATACAATCATTAATAAGTAGTCTGCACATTATTAAATTAACGGATAATTAATTTAATTATTATTAAATTCATGATCTCCGTGCATGCAATAGATAAAAATTAATAAAATACAAGGAAACATCGTCGAATTCATCAACGTCACTGTAACTGTACGGAATGATTTTTTAATCCCATCATCCCTATTCCCGAAATTTCCATAAAAATTAACACAGCTGATTAATAAAAAATCTGCATATAATACATAGAATGATGAATAATTGCGAGCATCAATGTATATATCGACGTATCGATTCGCGAGAGTTCTCCATCGAGCATACCACGGCACCGTGAATTATTAGAACAGATCCTTTTTAAACCTTAGCACTCGAATGGCGACTGTAAGGCGCCACTAAAAATTGCTGTATCATTATTTAAAATATTTTTTTCATTATTTAATTTCTTTGTATTCAATAAATTACTAAACATTTCTGTATTGTACGAGTAAATTGCACCATTTTCGTATGTATAACATGAAAAAATATATATAGAAGGAAAATATTCTAGGTCGGAAGAAATGTTTCGTTTTGGAGTTAAAATGGCTTCGAGTGCAAAGGGTTAATACTATTGCCGAGGGATCCGCTGACACAATTCCAAAACAAAGGAGACGGGGCTCGCGAATTTCCATTCGTGATAAATTCGCGGCTGGTGGTGATCACACATTCCATTCTTGGCCGTGCCCTTTGCCCTTCCCGCTTCTGAAGCAGATAGAAATATTTCGGGATTCTTGGCGATCTTGAAAAGACTCGTTTTCACCTCCATGTTTCATCAACGCACGTGTCTCCGACAGAATTTTTCGTGGCTCCAAGTGCCAACGTCCACTCATTTTTATTTTATACTTTGATTCTGTCGACCGTGTTTTTATCGATTTTTTTAACACCAAACTTCTTTTATTTTTTAGCGTTGATAGAAACATCGCAAATATATTCAAGACATAAACTGTTTTACGACGTCGGTAAAGAAAAATTGAGTGAGGTACAAGTATAATAGGTGAAATCGTTCGATATACACGATCAGGATCGAACTATACTTCAAATCTATTGATTCTAGTAAGATGAAATTTTACGTAGTTTACATCGAGAAAGTAATAAAACTATTATAAAAAGTTTGAAGTCATGCAGTGCCATTTTCTAGTAAAAAAAATTCACATAGTCACTATTATGTTTAACTGCATTTTCCGAAATACTTGCAATTGCCTTTTCATTTATTTATTTAGCCAGTGGAAGTTTCTATACATCCATTTGATTTTAATACAAAAAGAAATTACAATTGAGTGATTGTGAGATCCGTAAATTGATTTCTACTGCTTCCGACGTATTCAGAAGTCGAAATTTTTCTGGATTCTCGAAAAGCGTCATAGCACAAGACTGATCTATATTTCATCAAGCCACGTGTTTCCGACATGACTTTTCGCGGTTCTACGGAAAAGTATGGTTGCCACGGAAGGAGCTGGTTGCGGCGATAGTAGGTTTAAGGTGGTTGATGTTTCCCCGAGAAAAAGAACGCTTCACGTCAAACGAAAGTCGCAGGAAATCTGGGACCATAGTGCAAGCTGAAAGAAACGCGGAAATATGCGAAACTGGGACGTGGGATATAAAATTGTGTCAGGTAAAGCTGATTGGAGGCCCTTTGACTGCGATTCTAATTGCACTTACGCGTAATTGTCCTTCGCAAAGGTAAATCTCCTGATATTCCGCGCACGAACAATTTCGATGAAGTTCGATTTCTTTCAACAGTGTTCCTGCAAGGGTTCGGAACTTTTGTGTTACAGTGGCGTGGTGAAAAGAGAAGTTTGCCTTTGGGGAAATTAGACGAGGAACACTTCAAAGACTAATATTGTTGAAAGAAAAATTCGTGGACACTTCAATTCCAAGGTTTGAATAATGAAAAAGGTAAAAGAGTGGGTTCATTGCTATTTTTAGCTCCCTGCAAATAGGGGGTGGCTCTCAAAAATATATTTTTTTAATACACACGGTGGTATAATAAGACAATGTGTTTTGTCGATTTTCTTAATTTTTTAGAAATAGGGGATTTTCGATTTTTGCTCTAAAATATGTTTTCAATACACAAGATAGTATAACAAGAAAATGTTACGATATTCACCTAATTTTTTGTATTGGTTTTCTTAATTTTATACGAATAAGGGGATGCTTATGTTTTACTTTAAAAACTTTGTTCTGTAAGAGGCGAAGTATTTCAATAAAAAAATTTTATATTTCTTGTGATTCTTAATCCCTATCTTATAGTACTCCAGTAATTAAAAAATGAGATCTTCATTCTAAAGCACATTTCTAAGGTTTTTAATTATTCCTGAATATTCTAAGCAATTGACAACTTCTCAGACTTTCTTTTGCAAATGCTGACAAATGCAATGCCCCATCTTTGTCGATAAATGTCAGTTTTATGATTATCGACTTCCAGTAACCTGAGCTTGTCAGGAAACATTAAACAACATTTGCGAGAGACGCCTCTCCGCACGAAAACGGCTTAACGTCTGAAAAATCGGCGCAGACGTCGAGCTGCTGCGAGTCAATTATGATCGAATACAATTCCCGTCTGAACAGATTACTTTTTTCATTAGATCGCACGGTGCATTGTTGAAAAGGGATCAATCTCTTTCGCTGAGCTGGAGGAGCGACATTTAAAGAAAAGGGGTCCGCAATCTCTCCCTCTATCCAAGGCGGTCCTTCGAAGGGAATAGCAAAGGTAAAGGGAATCTTTTCGTCGCGACGAATCCTCATGTAATCAGAAGCAGCACGGTCTCGACGTCGAACGCCAATTCAACGGAGAAAAAGCCCCGCGAAGAACTCAATTCATTTCGACGAGATCTTCCGGTCGCCTCCGAGCAATCCTCCTTTATGGAATTAGCTTATGTGAGTCTCCCATCTCTCCAATCCTGGACAGAAAGTAAGGCTTTCCGGTTTCCGGTGCACGAATCTCTTAATTACAAACCTTTCCAAACGAGAATTTCTTAAATATATTATTTTTTCGTGACTCTAAAAATTAATTTGTCTATATATGGACCTGATATTGTCTGAAACTTTTTACTATAGAATTCTATACATCTTGGCAAGAAAATGCTAAAAATCGAAGTTTTAAGGAAAGGAATTCCCTGGTTCAAAAGTTATGCGTGTTTAATATTGAGCGATTACATTTCTTCTGGGACAAGCTGTGATCGAACAGCAATTAAAATTTAGAGAATTATGTACGTGATCCCAAAGAGAAGGTATAATCCAAGTTGGATGGGATTAGATCATTGCGGAGGGATAGGGCCGAGGGGGGGGGGGGGGTTCTGGGTTGCCAAGGTGAAGTTTAACCATGCTCGTTTGCAAAAGGTTAGCGTAATAGCGTAATTAAAAAATCAGCACTCTGGAGCAAATCTAAGATGACTAAGTGAACAGAAACAAAAATAGTAAATACTTTTTTTCAATGTTATCTATAAAGATTAACTTACATTCTTCTTCGAAAAATTGAAAAAAATCTGCTAATAAAACCATATTCTATGGATGCAAAATTCGAATGTTTGAAAGAACAAAGAAATTGTATATTACATTGCAATTGCAAGTATACTGCGACACAGTAAATGAGAATTCTCAGTGCTCAGAAAAATGTACTGAGTCGTGGCAGACCCAGCGTACTACGAATTAAAGTTCCATTAACTCGAACGAGTGCTTATTTCTGTTCGTCTGTATTCAAAACGAATTTTTTCTCCTGTCGTTTTTGGTCCTTGACTTCCGCTCCCACGGTCGGATTTACATCCTGTGTGTAGCATTTTCTACGTTTTCAATAAAAAAAATAAATCCGCCGCTTATTTCGCTCTCGTATTTGCCTTGTGACGAACAAATACTTCCGTCTTCTTAATACCATCTTTTTCCAGCGTTTTTATTATATGCACACAAACTGTAATTGGATTTCGACGATTAACATCATCGTCCGGTATTCATTTACCGTATGTAATAACATTTACCGGGACTGAACAATTTTCCGCAGATTGATTCGTGAAAAAAGAGCACTCGGATGAAACGGGAACTCGTTACTTCTACGAACGGCGGGTCCCTCCCGTTAAGTCTGGATTAAATTCTGTTACCTTCCAATCGGAAAAATTTGCTTGGCGCGCTTTTGCCTCGTGTTGGTTGCATAAAAAATTGGAAAATTCTCGGATTTATTGGATGCTGCTTGTCTGGGAACGAAGCATTCTCGTGTTTGCTTTAAATACAAATCGAATTTCGAAATATTTCAGCAATCGCGCATTGTTCATTGTTGTTAAATTGTTATGGATCAAAGTATTATTCACAATTTCATGTAGAAGCTATTGCAACACGAGCGAAAGAATTGGAGAGCGAGCGACCATTTCCAGGGCAACAATTTAGCGAATCGGATTGAAGTGCGCACTGTGCTTTGACAACTGACCCCAAAAAACGTGAAATTTTTAATACATTTTCAACTCCTCCAAACGCTTTTAATTAGATTGTTTGCTTGTTAGACTATCAAGGATGTAAGATTGTCAAAATTATAAAAACTTATGTTGAATGAAATGACTAAAAATCTACCGTCACAATTCGCTTCCAAAATCGGAAATTATTAGATTATCAATTTTCTCAATATTTAGGCAATTTTCGGAGCAGAAGAAATGTTCATCTCCATTTGCTAGTGACCATTTCCTCTAAAGTTCTTTAACATCATTCACTCTGCGCAGAACCTTCACATTACAAAACGTGTAGTAAAAAATATTTTCCCCATTCCCACCTGAATTTCATTTTCATTGCCTTGGCAGAGTCTTCAAAACTTCCTCGCTGCTCGGGCAGTTTTCCGAGAACGAAAGTAGTCGGAAATATTCTTCAACTGCTTTCCAGTAAAAAAAAAATTACCTCCACTGTTCCACCGGATCCATTGTTAGGCTCTTTAACTCCCTCGCCGTTCAGACAATCGGCGTAAGAACAGCAAAAAAATATTCCACGACTGGCCCGACTAAGATTTTTATCGTTTCCATTCGAAATTTCTTTCAGCAATGCGAACTTGCCTTGACGACATCCGAGGTACCATCCGCGGTCTAATGTTCTCGCGCTGATAATCTACAAATGGTCCACAAGATAAATGACATAGTACAATGGGATAGTTAAGTTTCCGCGCAGATGAACTTAATCGAATCCTTGATTTCGCCAATCGGATAACCGTGGCTCGCAGCAGGAGCCATGCACTAACACCATTACTTCTATCATGCTGATCCGTTACGAGTTCGAGAACGTGATTAAGCTTCGTTACGCTCGATCTGTCAAACCCCGACAGGCTCTCGATCACGTGGTGTCATGTTAATACGCGGATATTAACTTGGCCGACGGTTTCAATTAATTCGCCGGACTCGCGCTGCGAAATTTGAGTGTCTGCGAAAAAAGTCTCTCGCGAATTCTGCGAATCTGCAAAAATCTGCGATAGGTCGTAGACTACAATAATATGTCTCGACAAGGTGTCTGCAATTATCTCGAATTTCAGCACATTACTCATTTTCCCTGGTCTTGATTGACGGCTCGACGGTAATGAACAAATTTCTGAACTTTCATTTGAATCAAGAAAATATTCTGCAGATATATTTATTTATTTCTTTACGAAGGTGACTAGTTAAACAGTTCATCAACAACTCTTCCCCATCAACGTCTCCCTCCTCGTTTCCGCTCGAGTTTTCAACCGGAGGGCGGTTCACTCTTATTCGTTTTACTTATTCATCGCAATTTCTGTCCGATCCGGTTTCATTTGTTAACCAGGCGATTTATGGACTGAATAGCCACGACCTTCGCGTTCATTCGTGCATATTTCGTAATTATACTTCGCTGGGGGGTGGGGCTGGGCGCGTGGTTTCTCACGCGAATTAAGTCGTGTTCTTTCGTTCTCCGGCCCTTTTCGCTGGGCCACCGTTGTTTCCTCTCTGCGAACCTGTTGTTTCCGAGGGGGCGAAGAATGGATTAAGACCAAGAATCGACAGAGAAGAAAAGGAAAAGTCTGAGGGTCGCGTAATCCACCCCTGTTTCCACTCCGTTGATTTCGAACGAAGATTATCGCCCATTTCTCTTAATCCTTGTCGAAGCACTGCCTGGTAACGAGCGACTTCGTGCGTGTACATTAGTAGGCACGGTTGATAGGAAAGTTATGGGCGCACTCAATTTTTCTCCAAGGATAGCATAATACGCGAAAATCGTGATATTGTTAGTACAGTGATTTCTCTATGTATGTCATCAGGGCCTGGATGATAAACGACACGGAATTATCACCACTACCGCGGGGTATACGCTGGGAGGGGCCGCGGAGCATGAGAGGACTCGGACGCTGAGGAGTGCAAACATAACACGGCTCAAGTATGTCTCCTGGACGATACACGACGCTGGCAAGACCCGTGTTGTTGTCATATATCGAGAATTCTCTGTACTTTAGTATTTCAATTATTCCGGAAAGATCCAAATGGATTCTGTACGAAGATAAAGATAAAGATTTAATTGCTTTTTATGGCTTGTAAGGCGCTCAAGGACGACCATACCGAAGTAACACTTTGATCGCCAAACTGGAACCCCCCAAAATTCCCTAAAATCAAAGTAAGGTATTTAATGAAATAAAAATTGAAAAAATTGAATGTATGATACTGAGTAGTCCTCCAACTTTCTTGTATATCATAGATCCTAATCAAGTTTGGTAGAATGAATATATCAACGTAAAAATTCATTTTAAAACCTGCACAAATAATTCCGTCATCCACATATGGGCGACGTGACATTCAACGTGTTAATAAGAACTTCTTGTTAGAATAATGAATCGACTACGACCATCGTGGAAAATTCTGTATTCTCTGCGAGAAATGTGTGGTCGGAGAATCGAGACCGCATTTTACTACAGAAATTGTTGGAGCGAATTTTCGCGCACGATTTGATTTCTGAAGTCGAGGAACGTAAAAATACATTTTAATTCCAAGAATTTCACTCTCCACGTTGTATACTCCAAGAGATTGTAGATTGGATGAGCGCGCGTAAAATTCAGCGTAACTGTCTGTCTTATCTGTTGCACGCAAAAAATGCATGGGAACTCTGCAGTCTAATATGCATGCAATTTGCTATTTCGTAGATAAGTTCCACTCTTCGGGAATTAAGTAGAATTCTATATTCGTGCAATCATGCGTACTGCAAATAAAATACAACCGAATATTTTGCGGAATAAATAACTTCGTATTTTACTACCTTTCAAAAATCTTTATAGTACAGATGCGCATCCTCGTTTTACGTATCGTTAATTCTCACATAAATTATAGAAAACTGTGCAATAATACACGGGGTACCTAGAACAATTCTAGAGTGTCGATTAATAAAGTATACAAAATTCTATGACGACGAACAGCCTTGCTGGTCCCGTGTATCATATCGATTATTTTGTTGTGCATAAATTATATAAAATTCTGCAACCATGTGTAGTCTGCTTAAAACAATTCTGCAGTGTTGTATTGGTTATTTTGTTTTAGGGTAAGGGACCCAATTACTATGGGGGTACCAATTACTATGGGGGTACCAATTACTATGACTATATTAATTATACTTATTTTTAAAGCATAATGATTTTTGAAAAAGGAGATTTATAATATATATATGTTAACTGATTTTAATGAAAAATATTTTATATTTCTTTTTTTATATTAATTATGCTTTAAACATAAGTATAATTAATGTAGGCATAGTAATTGATACCCCCCCCCCCCTCCCCACAGTAATTTGGTCCCTTACCCCAGCTCGCATAAATTATACAAAATTCTGCAACCATGCACACGGTATATTTAGAACAGCTTTTGTTTCATAGATAACAATACGGTTTAACTTTCCAAGAAACTGAACGGAGCTGTTACATAGAAAAGGGTAATAATATAAAGTCAGTCGCGAGCAAAGTTTGATCAAGCTTCCATTTTGAGCTAGTAGAAAGTTTTTGCAATGAGAACGAACTACAATAAACCAAGTTCTCATCAAGCGTCTCTGTATTCTTAATTAAATAACAGAAAATACAGTTTCTTACTTCGGCGGCGATGGTATAACCTTATCATGAGCTCCGGTTCCATAATTTGACTTCGTTTTACCAGCTCTACAAAGAAATAAAATAACGAATTACTTTAATTAATGCAGTAGGAGTCGGTGAATTAGGAAGAACGTCTCACAACGGCTAGAACTCGAATTTCTTTGTGCCTTCACGGCGTTCCATTACTAGTATGAATATCGCTAACCTTGAACCTTCTTTTCTGCCATAAATGCCTAATGCAGTGTAAAATCAATTTTATTCTGCCAATGATGATACATTTTTCAACGCAGATTTTCATACAAATTTTATAATGTTTATTGATGGTAAGACTCGTTAGCTAGGTGAATAAAAAAATGAAGGGAAACTGAAGTTACACACGATGAGAACTTTTGTGAATTTTTTTCATACAAAAAGGCACCGTACAATATTTTTATAGATTTTGCAACATAACCTATGTAAAAATTGATGTTGCAAAAATCAACACGTTTGAAGCAATGGTGATTGATGTGAACCCTGTACTTCATTTTGTTTGATTCAATTTTTCACACTATTAATACATTCAACAATTTTTTTGACGCTTTAAAATAATTTGTACAACTTGGAACTTTTCACGATATTTTAAGTAATATTTGAGCATAACGTACGTAAAAATTAGTATGAAAATTTCGAATACATTCGGCGCAGCGGCGGTTTCAACCGAACCATGTATATTCACCGCAAAAACTGCTTTAAAACAACACGTACGAAAAAAAAACGTTCTTAATTACAACAACTCCAATTGATAACGCAATTCTCCATCGAATAACGTACGCGAAATTGAAAATATCGACTGTTCCAATAAAGTAACAAAACCCGGGGGCGAAAAAAAACCGGAACGGTTCGAATCGAACAATTAACTCTTTAATAAATCTTTGGAGGCTTTTCCCGCGGTTGGAAAATCACAACGCCGATAGGAATCCGATTTTCCGATCAATTATGGACGATTAAAGACAACATTGTAAACGGTGGGACGAGCCTCGCACAGAGCGAAGCACCGTGGCGACACATTTTAATTGTCGTAATCGCGTCAAATAAATCCCCATTAATTTTCGCGTTACGTGACTTCTAGCGACTCGGATCGCCGCCTGGCGAATTATAATTAGCACCGAACTCTCCCGAACACGTCTGGTTTCATTTACGCCGTCGGCTGAATGCACTCCAGATGAGCTGTAGCACCCCGTTGGTGCAGCACCAACACCGTGCAATCTGTTTCTGTAAACAGACGATCATTTTTACGAAATCTTGTCGCGGCGACGCAACGCTAAAACACAATACGCTGACTGCGAAACGTCTCAATTTAGGATTGTGTTGGTCGTTTACAGTAGCTTAGATTATTCATAATTAGTTCTTCGATGTTCTTCGGTACACTTCCATGTATTTCCTTGTAATTCAATACACTTCATTCTATTTAAATGTATTTAAATGTACTTAAATGTACTTAAATCTACTTAAATGTTCTTCTGTGTATTTCGATTTAGGTTAAACTTCACCTTGGTAAAAGTGTGCGTGTTCAAAAATTATGCGTGTTTACATACACTTCAATGTACGTAATTGTACTCAAATGCACTCAAATGTAATTCAATTTACCTCAGTTGGCTTTAATGTACTCAAATGTTCTTTCATAAACTTGAATGTACTTAAGTGATCGTCGATGCGCTTCAATGTACTTAAATGACTTATCGTGGAGCGATTCAAATGCACAAATGCATTTTCATGTAGACCGTCTGAATTGGGTTATAGTTGCGTAGGCACCCGCCACGAATTTCACTCATCTGTAATGTAATTAATGCACACAGGATTTATGTAGAGCAAACGCTGAACATTTCGTAGAAGCCCGATTCGAATGAAGTAATATTTATCCATGATACGTGTAAATTGAAATGCATCTCGATTAATATCGTGTTAAAATTAGGTTTGGGATGTACGCGTTCCAAGTGGATTATAAATTAATATGTCCGATAATAAAGTAAACTGCGGCTCGCTGTGATTGTTAAATTGCTTAGTTGTGATTTAGTTTGTGGCGAGAAATGAACTATTATCTATAACCTGATTGCGGTACTATTGTCTATAGATCGATAAATTTCTCTAATTTTTTCCCGATAGATAATTAATTATCGTCTCCTTTACTGATCGTCTGTAAGAAAATTAGAGGATTGAATTTCAGACATGGAAATAAATTATAAATTTGCAACAAGACATATCGTTTACTATCCGGAATTACTGTCTGTGCTAATGTTCATGCTTTGTTACATCGTATGTATTTCCTGGTGAAATGTATGCAGCCACCGGAAACAAAATTACTTGCAACTGTTATTCCGTTGTTCAGAAACAAGTTTAATATCACGTACGACGCTGGAACTTGTCCCGAATTTGGCAATGAATTGCACACCGTATTTTGGCCAGGTTACCTACTGAAAAGAGCATGTTATGCATAAATCATTTTGATGATTTTCAATTGTCAAACTCTATAATTTAACATGAATTAAAGCAGCAAATCTCGGAAATTTTTCTGAGAACATTGTATCGTGCAGAAATTATCATGTTCAAGTCTATGCTCATTAGGCGATAGCAAACTGTAGGTTTTCTCATAATTTCCAAACTCGGTCAGCTATAAAGGCATAGAGATTCCAGTCCATAAATTACGGCTGTAATACAAAAAGTTTGTTTCCTTCCATAATCACGTAGGTGCTGTTAAGCGCTTCGTCGGAGTAAGAAGTTATAATTAATAATCCCGATAACATGAAAATCTTCTTCGTTTTATGCTTCTTTATTCGTAGCTTCAGCCTTGAACAAATCCTGAATGGAGTCTGATAAAAGGGTATGCGTGAACGTATACATCGGAGTCTTTCATCCTGTGGGATTAATCTGTGGATAGCAGAAGTTGGGTCCATTCTGACCCAGAATTAAAACCGTTCCATATAAATTGTAATTGTCTAGTAGTCACTTTAAATCATTAGCCTTTTGTACTAGGTTTAATAAAAAGGTCTACGTTGATCTCAAAAAATAGCTTATTATTTCGAATTATAAACATTTCTGCTAAATTCTGATTTTTAGTAGACTGTGCAAATCATTAATTATTTTGATAAAATCCAATAAGGAGATCAACATAGACATGAAAGAAATAGCTTATTATTTATAATTATAAACATTTCACCTAAATTCTGATTTTCTAGCAATCAGTAAAAATCATTAATTATTTTCATAAAATGCAATAAGCAGATCATAGAAATAGGTTGAAAAATTCGTAAAAAGAAAATTAATGCGTATAGACCATAAATGAATCCGACCAACTGGTGATTATAAAATGATTAAAAGCATCCACCTTACGATTCTTAATTTTTAAATGTAGAAGAGTTTCTTTCAGGTTTCCGAATTTTTTTGAAACATCAAGGAGACAAGTCGCGTAATTTCCGTCTGCGAAGTATCGCGATCACACTTTGAAGAAGCTGGAGGAGAAGTTTCAATCCGTTCAGCGCGACGGATTAATTGCGACCATTAATGGAGTCTGGTGTTCCCTGATATTTGCACGCCCGAGGAGGGGGAGGCTCGATCAATGTTGCCGTCCTCTTGTGCAAATAATCTTCCGGATCGGGGAGGGCGGCGAAAGCATTGAAATGACGATCGAGAACTTCCAAGACGGGGATCACTCTTACCACCGCGGTAATCTTCCCATTCGAACAAAATGTCGACTTCTAGTTCCTCGTGTCTTTTAAATTGGAGGAATTATTGACGATACAAATTCTGCTAAAAATCTGTGACTGATTGTTTATGGTATCGTTTAATGTTCTTCTAATACTCTTCTGATATTCTTCTAACATTCTGCTAAAAATATTTTTCTAATATTCTTCTACAAATATACTTAACTATTTTTCTAGTATTCTTCTACAAACATTCTTCTAAAAATCAATGAATGAAATCCGATCCTTGAAGTAGCAATGGAATTGTCTCTAGCACACTAGAAGAATCTTCTGAATCGGACGTGTATCTTTGCTAATTTATTATTAAAAGAGGAAACTTTAAACTGAACGAAGGGATGAGAACGAGAGGGAAAGTGAGAAAAGCGAGATTAAGAAAAAGAGCAAAAAGAAAGATCAGTCTATTGAGAGCAGTGACACTTCCTCGTTTAAAAGCGGAGTTAAAAACATTGAAAAAATTGAGGTAGTAAAACGGCACGCATTGAACCTTGTTCCACGGTAAACAAGGATCCGTCTAACATCGTAATCTCTGTGAAAATAAGATTGTCACGACAACAATGGGAAAACAGTGAAGTTGACGATACTAAACTTCATTGAAGTTACGGGAACGAAGTAAACAGAAAGTTCTCAGAAGCCGTTGGAATCTGAACAGACAGACTCTCGGCAAGTACATCGTATAAAAACAGTCGTGCAAAACAAGAATTGGACTGTCGGGTAAAAGTTACCTGGGACGTTAACAATTTAAAGGCAACGTTGTGGTTGCTGTTCGAAGCTGGTGTCCTTAGTAGTGCTGTTCCGATTATCACATTGCTGGGAACGAAGACGAACGGCTGGATCGCTGGTGGAATTTTAAAGAACGATGGATCGATTCCTCCTTCTTTCGAACTGGTTGCTCGATTTTGCTTCGTTTGTTGGCGTAACAAAGTTCTCTTTCTCTGAGCTTCCTTTTCCTCCACTGATCTATGGCTTTGCGGGACCTTTTAGAATCCTGAGAAGCAAGTTTAGAGTGATTGGTATATTGCTAGACTGAGGATCTTTATGCAAATTATTAGAATGTGGATCTTCATGCAACTGTTCATTTTTACAGACAATTTCATCGAAATTGGAATGAGGACAAAATCCTCTCTCATTGATTAACTCTTAGCACTCGAATGGCAACTGCAAGGAGTCACTAAAAATTTTTGTATCATTGTTCAAAATATTTTTTACATTTTTAAATTTGTATTTAATAAATTACTAAGCATTTTGTTTCTATAACAAACAAAAAATATATAGACAGGAAATATTCTAGGTCGAAAAAAATGTGTCGTTTCATACTTAAAATAGCTTCTGGAAATAGATGGAATAAAAATATTACGGTGTAAATGGAATCTTCTTGTGTTACACAAATTTTCAAATACCTAGAACGAATAAATATCAATAGTCTGTCAGAAACACCTGGCTCCAAATTCCACGTTCGTAGTAAAGAGAGCAATCTCGATGAGCTCTGCGTAATTAATTCGTCGTAAAATCGGAAACGACAAAGAAGGACAGAGAGAAGAGAAAGAAAGAGAGTGTCAGAGAGTGAGAGAGTGATACATTGTGATCGCATTCGTGAAAGGCGCAGCTCGTTTCCCTCGCGAAATGGTTTCCAAGTCCGACGACGGACTTCATCGTTGCGTGTATAATTAAAAGCCTGGAATGGCAGCTGGTGAACCGGTGGAATTGATTAATTGCTCCCGCGATAGGATGCGACACAGTTACACTTGCATCCGACCGACAATGGATATACCTGCAGTCTGACCCGCTCAACAATTCTACACCATTTCAATTCGTTTCGTCAAAATGACAAATAAATCTACGCAAGAAGTTATTTGTTGGGGAGGAGGAGAGGATGAAGTATTGAATCTTTGTCGTAAGAAGCCACTTAATTACATTTAACACTGGAAGTGTCACCAAAAGTCAATAGTTTGAAAAAACGAACATTAAAAGTGTCTATGTTGTATTTGGCTCTTAAAAGTGACCAAATTATGAATTTTAACGAAAATACCCATTTCAGTATTTGATTTTATGAACATTGAAATAAAGAAAGAATTTCTTTCATTGGCTAAAAGATTCCGTGTGGCAAAAATAAAATCAAAATGTTATTGGTTGTTATGAATGCACACGCTTTGTATTCTGTGTCCTGAGTAGACTGGGGATTTCATTTATTTATGATAAAAATAAGTAGGCGAGGAGTATGTACGACTCCATTATTTTATATCGAATAAAATTACGAAAAAGAGAGAAAATCGAGGCAAAAATTCTAATTGTGCATAAAATCCAGTCTGAAAAGAGACAATTTAATATTCGTTCAATTTTAAATTAATTTGTTCAGCAATTTTGCGTGAAAGCATCGTTATAATTTCAATAATTGTGAAAAAGGAATTTCACATTTGCTATACGATAAGAATTTATCAATGGTACTGCGAAATAATTGAATGACAAAAGTTTCTCTTTCTTGTGTAAGTATATTCGCTTCATTTTTACTTTGAAGTACAATTTAATAAAATGTAGAATGTAGATATATTGCAATTTTACATTTTGTGCGAGCATTTCAAGAAATCGCATACTACTTTATGGTACGTAGTAAATTCAATGAATTTTCGTTGTTGGAAGCTAATGGGGATTAATGAGGACGTTTTAGTAACTGTTCGATTACGATGAAGGGATATTTCACAATTATTTACGAAATTATAATAATAATTTTAATTAACGCGGAAGAATTAATTTCGAAGAATAATCATGCTAGGTCAGTGAATGCGAGTTTACTGGACGATACATTGTCGACTGGAAGACCAAGCGGACCCATTTTTATTGAATAGCATTCATGTTATTTTCGATTGAAACAACAATGATAATGCAAAGACCAAGTTCCATTTAGAAAGCTAACAGAATCGTATTACATGAAATTGCAGTGATTTCCACAACTAAATCGACCAAGATCAAAAATAAAAGAGCACCAGCGGATCGAGCTTCCTCACGCAAGAACGGATCACCATCGGAAGCCACTATTGCAAGATAACATTTCCAAAGACAGCAATTCCCTCTAGGTAAGTCCTGAGTTTAAAATATCTGGAATAGAGAGGAAAATGGAGAAAGGAAGAGAGGGATGGTGACCAGAGAATTTCTACAACAGAGAATACTGTTTTCCGGAATTACCGGAAACCACGACGGAACTTAAATTATTTCGTCGAGTTAATTTTGACGCATGTATAAGTTGTGTGCATTTACAAACAGTAGCACAGTGACTCTCTGTTGATATCAGGACACTATTTAACGCAGCACAGGTTCCTTACAGTTTGGAACAAACGACTGGAAAGTTCGAAAAGCTGAAGACACTAATATACTAGATTATGTGTAAAAAGAACGATCAACAAATTGGAATTGGTTTGGCGCAATATTTTTATCTGGACATATATTAAAAATTCGAAAAAGATTTCGTATAGATTTGTAACAATTATATTAAATTATAGTCAACGTTAGTAAAATTTCATTGAAATTAGTTGGTGCAATTTTAGCACATTAACTGATACGTCGATTGTGCATATGTGAACGATACAGTTCTTCAACTATCACTGAAAATTAATTTTTTTCATAATATAATTGCTTAAACTGTAATCACTACATTAAATTTTAACTTTGTAGTCTTGATTACAGTCACTAAACTATTTTGAGTTTGTGGGGTGTTCGGGAGGAAAATTATTCTCTTTTAAACAGTGTCCGAAAATTAATGAGAGTCACTGTCCGAGAATCCGTGTAGAACGAACGTGTACGGGAAATCCGTTCCGTGGGAATATCGCAATGAGTATTTATACTATCGCCGAACATCTGTCCCGTGCAACGTTTCCGCGGGTCGTGGTCCGCGGAACACTACTGCGCAGCCTGGCTGCGACACATGCACTCAGTGCACCGCACCGATCCCGGTGCATCATGGTTTATTCGCATGGAATGGACTGTTATAATCTGAGACCGAACTGAAGATGGTCTCACCAAAACAGTATATACTGTAGTCCGTAAACTACAATATAATTGCAACGGTTCAAGAGTTTAATCTGCAGTATTTGGCGCACAGTACTATAATTAATACTTTGGTAAAATCTGGAAAACCTGGAACATTAATTGTACAATCAGAGGAACATTAATTGTACAATCAGAGATCAAAGGTTTCGGCATACAAAATTGTGAGTGTGGAGTATTTTGTAAACACTTGGTAATTAAAATTGTTAAAGTGTCATCCAGAGGTAATTCATATAATTCCTAATTTGATATTTAGAAGAAAAGATAAATTCTTAGTCTTATGATTTAGAACAGAAGAATAATTACTAATCTCATTATTTACAAAAGATAAATAATTCCTAATCTCATTGTTTAGAACAGAAAAATAATTCGTAATTTAATAATTCCAAGAGAAGAATAATTCCTAATCTCATTATTTGGAACAGAGGAATAAGCCCTAATTTAATACCTAGCACAGAAGAATAATTCCTAATTTGATATCTAGCAGAGAAGAATAATTTTTAATTTAATATCTAGCACAGAAGAATAATTCTTAATTTAATATTTAGCACAGAATAATGATTCCTAATGTAATATTTAGAAGAAAAAAAATTCCTAAAGAATTCCTAATTTTATTTCTTTAAATTTTTAAGTTAGTTGTGTATATGGATACAATTCTAGACATCTATGTTAGAGTCCCGGGAATATTTGGTGGGAAGAAATTCGTTTGCACGTGACGTCAACGTATCATGCTCGTCGCTGCAAGTTAGGCACCGGTAATTTAATGCTGATACTTGCTGAGAAACTTCGCGGCGAAATCCACGGAGAATCGCTTGAAATGCTCTCTCTCTCTCTCCCCTCCCCTCTTTCTCTCGCTGTCTCTCTGTCTCTGTCTGCTGACTGGTAGGCGAAAGGTTTAATGGACAGGAATCTCGTTGGATTAATATGCAATTCAGAAGTGCATAAAAGTGCACATGCTTACAATATTATATAGCACAAAAATAGAATTATAAATCGAGGACGAACTTATTGGTCAGTTCAGTTTCAAAATCAAAAATCAACTAGAATTAAATAATATAATCAATTTATAATAGTCTTCCTGCGCGTATAGAATGATATAATCCCCCCACCCCTACCTAATAAAAATCTAGAAAATCATTATCTTGTAAATAAAATATGAAACTAAGTGCTGAACGATTCAAGTGGCCGACATCTCGTTAAATCATTAAACAGTTTCATATCAAATTTAATACACCCCAAATTTTAATAACATTTTCATTTTATCTCAAACCTGATAGCATCTCTGTCATTTTCAATATTGAAATAAACATATGGAAATTCTGTTTAATGTCAGCGCTTGCTTGTTCGTAAATATTTACATCTACTAATAAAACACAGAGACATAGAACAATAAAGCAACAGATCGGCTGAAATCTTGGAAAACGAACTAGATCGAGCTGTATTAATATCGTCATACAGATAATAAACGACAGAGATTTCAGCCAGTTTAATTGACACTTTCGCCGAAAGAGCTTTCAATTCTGGCCCATTGATTCAGAAGAAATGATCGAAATGGCTTCCTCGCGCAAGAATGGAAACCTCTCAGCGTCCGCCTGTCTGATTACCAAAGAGGTATGAAAGTCTTCTCGATCTTTTGAACTGTCCAACCAACTCGAACTTCCGACAGTCTTCCGAACTGACTCGGAACTGACCATGCGATCAAGTTTAGGGAAATTGGAATTACGTTTCTAGGTGCTGACATTTGACAATTCTCTGCACTGTGTAGCGAATGGAACAATTCCCACTCAATATCGTTGCAACCCTTTTTTGATCACCTCTGCATCGTGAAATTTCATTCAGTTACTACGGTACAGTAGTTTTAATGGCAGTACCTTTAACTCCAAACATTTTTAGACATTATCTTTCGCTACTGTTTCTTTAATTTCTGTAAAACATTTGGATTGAAATTACATATTTAGTTTAATTACTGCATTGCTTGTTGTTAATAATACTAAGAATTATGAAATACTAATTCTGATTATTACTAAGAATTGTGAACTACTAATTCTTAATAATATTAAGAATTATGAATTACTAATTCTTAATTATACTAAGAATTGTGAACTACTAATTCTTAATAATTATTACATTCTCCTACATTAATTCTTAATCTACTTAAATTATAAGTCTGAAATTCTATACTTGAAGGTATCTGAGAATAAAAAATTTTAAGAAGGTCCTTGCGTGATACTTCTTAAGGGTTAAATTCTCTAATTTTCAATCACAGACACATTCCGCACCTACAGTGTACAAGAATCTTAAAAAAATTGTGGAACATGAAATCGTCAACGAATCTGACACTAAACATTGCTAGTATAATTAATAAATGTCACTGCACTCTCAATCAGCAGATTAAATTCCGGAAATTCGATATTTATAATAAGCCGAACCTGATGATACATAATTGCAATAGAATTCATCCCTAAAATGTTATCTCTGTTTCTTAGAACTCCACGAGTTTCGCCACGTGTAGAAAGTTCACTGTCTCATTCCAGCCCGTGTGTTTGCGTTACAGTCCAGTGACGGAACTAATGAAAGAGAAATATTAGGTCCTTTAAACTCCCCGAAATTTCGTTCATAGCCAGAAGAACGAAAGGCAGCGACGATAAAAGGACTCAAATGCTCTCTGTATTCTCGGCATTTTTCTCGAGTCAGCCGAGCACCGTCGAATTCATTAAAGAAATCGTGAAAGAATAAGACGCCGCGCCGTTCTTTGTTTCACGGGCTGGTCGTTCTTTTCAGACGATCTGGATTCCTGTGACAGATATTACGGTCACCGGAACTGATTAAAGAACTTATACGTCCCTGCAATTTGTGGGTGTGTTCCCGTTTTTATTAAAACTGGGTTTACCGAACTCGTCAAAATAACGGGTTCTAATATTTTTCATTTTAAATTATTAAGATTCTAAGGATGCATACGTGAGAAATTATTTAGCAAATCTATTTCTTTGGGTATATATTATTTTTAAAATATTGCTAAAAATGTGAGTAGCACATTCTTGTTATTTTTATAAAGTAATGCAAAATAGTCACCGCATAGTTAGTGCTCCGCGAACCTTGTGTTAAGAACACCAAACTGCAATAGTAAAATTATATTCTTTCTAACTTTTGTTCAAAGCATACCAAGAAAGCAGGAAACACTGAACTGAATTTAATTTTTATTATTTTGCAAATCTTCTTGGTCTCTACTTTGATAATTATCGTAATTAGATCTCTCCGTTGTTCATTATTATAATTAATTGTCGTTGGACCTTGGAATTTCTTGGCAGAATTCGATGTATCATCAAGACTTACGTCTTCGCGAGCACTACGAAAAGAACGCAAGGTAAGACTATTTTTAATCGCGCCTCCATTTTCGTCAATGACTGTCAATTGATTTATACGCTGACCCAGTTTAATCGACCGGAATTTAAATAAATCAATACGCTGTTTGTTATGGTTGGCGGCCTGACGGATGAGCAGCAGCACCGCAAGAAAATAAATAACCAGACTGTTTGGTTGTGGGTTTTAGAAGTGAAACGCGAACGCGTCACTCCCGATACCGCCGACGATTACTGTCCGCCAAATTAATTTTGGACAGCCGTTTCAAATCAAAATTTAGTCAGAAGCGCGTTTCGTCCCAGACCTGCTGGAGGACTCGTCGGTAAGGCTGATCTAGCAGGTCCTGCCTTAAACGCGTGGGTTCGTCTCGTGTTTGGTCGTTATTTTCGATCGCGAGAGCGTTTTGAATCGGATACACGCACGATGCACGATGCTATCGCCACGCGATCCCGAACAGAAGAGAGAGCTCAGCTCGAGCAATCCTCACGATAATTGTTTTTGGACTTAACAAAACTGAATGTTTTGTGTTTGAAGACTTGGAACTAAATGTTCGACAAGACTTGGAACTGAATGTTCGACAAAGACTTGGAACTGCATGTTCGACAAGACTTGAAACTGGATGTTCGACAAGACTTGGAACTGAATGTTTCACGTCTGAGTCAAACCCGTGAGTGAGTTTGATGTTTAGTTTTGCGTCTCGTGAGGCTCCTCTGTGTATTGAGAGGGCTGTCTTCATGGAAGAGGAAGTGCAGTGATTGGTTCTGCTGAATGTTGCATTACCCAATCAACGCATCCTTGATCCCTGTTTGGGTGAGCTGAATTGCTCAGTCCTTGCCCTGGAGTGCGCAAGCTGATGCCGGTCTCTCAACAAGGCTGACCCTCGACACTGCAGAACAGTGCCTTTTTGTTTGGGTGGTCCTTCGTAGGACTTTATTTATGACGTCTCGTAATCATAGGAAGTGAAAACAAACGAAAGGCAGGCTGTGACTTGAATGGTCGCCACATGTTGCGCCGTACCTAATCATTGAAAGTGATCACTTAGTCACGAGCGTATCATAAATAATTGTCCGAAGGCAAGCACCACTTGAATCGGGAAGGAATTCGCGTTGAAACTCGATTAAGCTCCGGGACGATCTGAATATCATTCTTGGGAAGCGTCTTCGATTCGCTTGAGAAAGAAAATTATACTAAAATTGTCGGGTTTTTAAATGGTAATGAGTTTTAAAGTTGATCACGCTCTCATTATAATATAAAAGGGAGTATCTCGTGAGGCGCGTATAAAAAGTGCGATTATGATACTTTTTCTTGATCCTCGGTGACTCGGTTCCTCGTGTGAACGAAATGAGAAAAATGGAGGGAAACTTTTACTCTGTCGCGGCGGAGGAAGCCACTTAGTTAGGGTCGATAGACGTGCGCCGCTGTAAAACATTCACGATGAGACGTGTCTTCCAGGTAATTGTGTAATCACCGAGCCCCTGCACAGTCACATCAACCTGCAACTTATTACTATTCTTTGTATACCGCGCTGGACTATGAGAGTTCATTCACTTTGCTGCTTTTACCACCTAGAGAAATTCGTTGAAAATTTTTTAACCCGATCCCATTCCAATTTTTTGCCGTATTTTTACAAATTCATTTCCTTCATGATTTTGAAGCCCATTCTCTGTTTCCTTTGTTCACTTCGTGATTAGACTATGGGTGCTCATTCTATATAGAAATCTTTGTTTTCGAAAACCAACAGTTTTCATAAAAAAAATCATGTAGGGTGAAAAGAGAAATTGTTTTAAAAAATGTACTATTGACTCTAAATTTTCCTGTGGTATTTTTTTTAATTTCTCTTCAGAATTTTTATTTAGAATAGAAAGAAAAATTGTTTAGGCAATTTTTGATAAATTTTATCCTAATTTTCCTGTCGTATTTTCATACAAAAAATGTCTTCCCTGTGTCAGCCATTCTAATATTTCAGCGCTGAGTTTCAACTAGTATTTAAGTTTCATTAAACCGTACATTTCGTTATATGTTTATATAAAACCGTAAAAATCCGCAGTCATTAAAAGCATTCTAATAATACTAATAAACTAAAAATTCATAAATGTCCGCAATTTATATATAATTCCGGCAAAATGAGTAAACTCGACAACTTTATTAATTCCCTCGAAATATTTCCGGAAATTAGCACAAGTTCAGATTTATTATATTTGTGAAACACGGACTACGTGCAAAATGGTTTCGAAAATGCATGCGAATCTCTGACTTTCGAAGCTCGTTTCCGGTCGATATTATTCGCGATATTACGCTTGTGTCGTGATTATATTCACTCGCGGCGAACAGTCGCTGAGAATTGAATGCAACTGGAGTTATCGATAAACAAAGGGTTCAACGAACGACGGAAATTGTTTACATCGACGCGTTGTTTCGCGTGGGTTTGCGGAAGCCACGATCAAAGCGAGATTGAATTGTGTTCCCGTGAATTTTACTGACCCGAAAGCGGCCGCGGTATTTTCCGTGGTGGAAAATTCGCATAATTCCGTGATTTACGATCGAGTTAAAGGAAAAAGCTGCACGGGAACCCTGGGGTATTTGACTTCGGTATGACCCAAGAGGAGGAAAAAGAGCGACGTAAAATTGCCTGGTAACGTTCTCCAAGGCTTCTACGATGGAAAACATCAACCAGTATTAATGCGTCTCGTGTTTGCAGCCTCGTTCTTTGCTACGCCACGTGGAAAACCGGCATAAAATGACATCGACAATTTAAAAATGCGGACGAAGATCTCGATTTTCGAAACTGACGAAGAATCAGTTTGAAATTTATTCAACCGGAAAATTACGCCATATATTTCCGTGTAACAATGGCCGACGTAGCCGCGTGCGAATTCAATAAAAATGGGCGCGGAATTTGAAAATTCAAACATCAGAAATATTCTCTCAAAGATGGTTCGCAGCCTCTTTTAAATAGAACGAGACATTCATCAAAACATGATTAAATTAGCACCTTCGACTCAGCAAAAAAAAATATTTCAGTCTCCTTCGGACAACCATTTTATTGGATGTACAACATAATTTATAGCCTTTCTTCTAAAATCATATTCTACCGTTGAAAATCATTTCTAGAACATTTTATACATTTACTTTAGTTAATTTAATACATTATACACGTAATATTATACTCGATTCATCTAAAATTGAAAACATTGAACGATTAATCTTGTAATATAAAAGGATCTGTTTATTGGAGAATAACTTTCCACTTCGTGCATTTTGTTCCCTCACAAGGTAAAGTATTTTCGCTGCTGAATAAACAGAGTTGAATTATATTTATATTTTTGTTTTCCAGTGTTATTTCCACGCATGATAGCGAAGTTATCTACGGTTAGATACAGCTGAGTAATGTATCGAAAAACACTCCGTATCTTCGATTCTTCTGCTTGGGTTTTTTCGGACACGACATCCGATAGGAAATAACGAAACGATCGGACAGGAGGAAGGGAAAGAAGTATAGCTTTCCTTTCTAGACTTGGAGAGAAGAATGCTTTTACTGACAATTTTCCACGAGAGTGGAAATACCCGTGAAAGGACGAGGCAGAGAGAGAGAGAGAGAGAGAGAGAGAGAGAGAGAGAGAGAGAGAGACTGAGTGAGTGAGTGAGTGAGTGAGTGAGTGAGTGAGTGAGTAAGTGAATGAGTGAGTGAGTGAATGAGTGAATGTTCTGTCGAAATCGCAGTTCGATTTCGTGGCAATTAGGCGCGTTTCGAGCAGCTTTAGGCAAAAGGAAAATGGGTTCTCCATGAATTCGGAGAGAGAGAGCACCCTCCATCATCGCGAAGTAGGTCGAACTATGGGGAATTGAAATTCGACACGATCCATTAACAGAACCGAAGCGAAGCGAAGCGTTAACGAGTTACAAACGGGCGCCCACTGGTGTAGTATACCGAGTTCATACTCGTCGTTTCTTTCTTAATTGCTGTATAGAGAACAACGAAACTCTCCGTGTAGAGCTGCCTATACTTATTATTTCATAATTTCATATGAATGCTTGATAGTAATAGAACGTTTTGGAGAAGGGAATGACAGGTGGCTATTTTTACTCTGCGAATATTTACAATTCTTTATATTGTACATATTTCAATGGAAATTAAAGTGACATCCACACAGACTGTGGAAACTGTAATTATCCAATAGCTGGCGTAATTATTTCAATCATTTATTAGTGTAATCAGTTGCATCTCTGTGATATATATTCTTCCCACTTCATTGGAAATGGCACCCATTAAAGTTGATTTAAATTCTCCAAAGTTTATATTTTATCGACACAAAAACCATTGAAAGAAGTGTATATTTCTTAAATATTTATTTCTCTTCAACCTAGTTATGAAACAGACATTTTAAAAAATTTAAATGCATACGAGACTGAATTTAATTACATCTTTTTTGAAAAAAGATTTATGTGAATATATGATTCTTGTTAACTAAATACAGACCAAATTACATCGTGTTTAGTGTCATTTTATTCAGAAAAATGACACAAATAAGTTGGTGAAAATCCCATAAAAAAATAATGAAAAATAAAGTTTTGTAATTCGATTAATAGTGGTTCACACCGACATACCGGCGACCCAGTATCGGATTACGCGGCATGTTTACACTTTACACTTCTCGGCGACTGAGACAGCTCGAGCTTCTTGGCCCCTTACAGGGTATGCCCCCCAGTGGAGGGGTTAGGCGAACTGACTAAAATCGTGTAACTCCGTTCGGCTTAGATCAAGACCTTACTGTAATTCTCATTCTCACAACATATTCCCACAAAACGCGTTAGAAAAAATCTAACGAAGTTTGCAAATCACGTGTGTTTCCATTCTTCTACAACATATATGTGTCAGGTCAACAACAATTTCTAATTAGCCATTAAAGAACCGTGAAAATCATCAAAGAAGCGAAAGACGTTCAGCAGAACCATAAATAGCGCTCTCCAAGAGGATAAAACGAATCAGAAGCAACGTGTCTAATTAGACCGTTCCATAATTACCGTGCAACGTTCCTGGACTCTTAATTTTCTCGTTACGTCAGTCCAGAGCCTTCTTGGCGTTATTTTTACAATGCATTTCCCCGCGTTTATTCAACTTTCAAGCACACGGGGTTCTGAATGTATCATTTTATAGCTCGCGTCGCAGCAACCCGCTTATGTTATACGTTCCGCAGGTCGCAAACAAACCGCAAATTGATACAAATACGCGAGACCAATTGGCCGGGTATTATTTCTCGGCGAATAACGCGAAAATGGAGATGACTTTCGATGGAAATCTACCCGACGTTGAAGGGAGCGATAATTAACAATTGTACCGAGCGAAAAAATGTAATGTGGTGTGTGTGTGTGTCGGCGTATTCCACTTGCTCGGGTACAAAGTCGTCGAGTGGGAGGTTTGTTGATTGAACCGCATGCACCGAAGGGGTTAATATTGGAAACGTAATAACATTCGGTGCGGTTTAAAGGTTCAATTTTTGTGCTCCCTTTGTCCCGGTTTCGACTATTTGCAAAGGTGATCAGTGTCCCAAGGCGATGCAATTAAACTTTTTCCCGAGCCATCCTCCGTAGGTGGAAAGATATCGAGCGTATCAGAAATTGATGGTGAATATGTTTTAATACTTCGCCACCGAGGTTCGAATATCGCGATGAGAATATTTCATTTCATTTATTAAACCCGTAGCGTTATTAAAATCATTATTGAATTTCCACGAATACTTGAGATGTATTTTTGTAAGCTAATTTATAGCAACGACCTACTTTCGGACTATACGCTCCTATGAAATGATATATTCGCTTTTCCCGCTCAGTGTGTTAGTAATCCTTATTTCGAAGATGAAGTATGCCTTGCGTAAAAAAAGATTGAAGATCTTACGTTACGAAGAACCTTGATCGAGTGGATTTTGCTTTCGCGAAGTAGGTTGAGGTTTGCACTGAGAGATACGTTTTTGCGAGTAGTTCAGAACGTTGAACCTGATTTCTGAAAAATTATGTCTTGAACGGGACGTAGGAATGAACCTTGAACAGATCGTGCTCTTCCAAAGGAATTTTCATACGTTCCTAGCGAATTCTTTCTGAATGAAACTCTATACATAGAAGTAACTCCCGGACGCATCTTCTCCATTTTTCTTACTCTACAATTCTCGATTCGCAAAAAAACACGCTCGCAAAAGTTGAAGAAAGAAAATACAGAGAGACAATTAGAATTATACTTTAGGTAAAGATAACCTGGAAAAGTTCTAGACGGGACTTTGCACAATTATTTAAAAGTTCGGTTCATTCATTAATGGGGACAATTGAAATTCTTCACTGCGAAAGTTTATTCTGAAATTTTCATAAAAGTTTCAATGTTTAAAGTTTGGGTAAAAATTTGTCTTGCAGTGAATCATAAATAAATGAAATACAATCGTGTTTGATTTATTCAATCAATAATAAATATTAATATTAATAACAACTAATATTATATATTATTATTGCATTACATTATTATACTATTTTTTATTAATATTATTTATTGTTTACAAGTTCTCGAAGATTTCTGTACCCTGACGTGCATCAGGTGCATAGAAAGCTGCAGTCCGTTGGTTATAGTTGCGAAAATACAACTTTCAACTGTGTAGTACATAGGTAAACAATGCAAGCAACTCAAAGTTACCGGAACATTGTATTTATAGCATCTGCTGTTCAATATTTATGACAAACACTCTCAAGGAAACTAAATATTAGTCACGTATATGTTGACTATACTATCTCCTAGGAATAATAATGAACAGACTGTGGATGTTTATGCGAAATAAAAATTGGCTGCATCTAGTCCAAGAAGCAGCGACCAGATAGGCATTTCTTATTTCAATCATTTCAACCCTAATGTCAATAACCAAAATTTTCAACGATATTTAATGACACATTAGTTGCAACTCATATCTTTATGCCTCAAATGTAAGTCAATCCATGATCACTCAGGAACATAAAAATTTACAATTATCTTGAAATTTGTCGATAAAAACATTAAAGAAATTTTAAGGTAAAATTAGTATACAATAGAAACGAATTTTTTCTCAGAGTAATTTTAATATGTCCAGGATAATACAACGAAATTAATGCTAATGATTATGCTGCGGATGTTTATGCATTTATAACAATCATAAATAAAAGAAATACAAAACTGTGAAAACATTCGCGAATTTAAGACTGTTCTTTCCGACACGTTGAAACGATTTCTGTTTCATCAGATTAACCTAGAAAAAATGTATTTTGCATAGAGGACCGCAGTCCGCTAATAATCGCCCTACAAAATCGCAGAAAGCTAGACAAGTTCAATTTGACAAAAGGAATCAGCATCAATCAGTTTCATTTCACTTGATCTAGATGTTAAAAGTCATCGCTGGGAACGAGTCCCAGATTCGTCGTTTCGTTAGCGGTGGTCTCGTGACGGAAAGAAAAGAAATCGCCAAAGACACACACACACACACACACAGAGAGAGGGGGGGGGGGGAGGGGGGAGAGAGAGAGAGAGAGAGAGAAATAGGGTTTTTAAAAATAAAACCGGAACGGGTAGCGCGAAAAGCCGAGCGTATTCCCCGTCCGACAAAATGGAGTTGCGCTCGCGAGCAGGCTGCAGGCTGCCGCGGGCGTCGGGATGCAGCCTCGCGTATAGAAATAACCATGGACGCACCATGGTGGTGCATAAAGGGAATCGAGGCAATGAAGGACGTTTCCCGTTGACCCGAATAGCCTGACCCGTATTTCCCGGTCGCAGGACGCTCGTACCGTCGACCTGCGACGAGGGCTCGACGACCTGCGTGGGCGTCACCGACGCGCGCACGCCAACTACAGCCTGCTTCACAACAAAAGGACCACCGTAATTGCAAATATTTATCTCTGAAATCGCAAAGAGCTACGAAATACAATACACTGTCTTCTTCGTTTGCTTGTATATTAAATTGTTCCTCCACGTTAAGATTATTATTGATTGATTAGAAAAGTTCGTGCCTCGTTCGTACCTTTTAAGCGCGGCGCGCTCGTCCGCAACTCTACCTCCCAACTACGGCGAACCTGGTCGCCGAAGACACAAAAGCCACTATAGTGTTTCATACCGCTCAAACTGATGCTTTCCACGGAAGCCTCTATAGTGGCGTACAGTACATAAGAGGTTATAAAACCTGAAGATCTTGAAATTAATTCTGAACGTTCGGCAAATATTTAGCATAGACGAATGCTCCTTTAAATTTTTAATTTTTCGGAGCGAGTGCCAGACAAGCGTTCGATCGAACAATTGATTAGCTGTTTTGGAGCAGCCTGTAAGTCCCGCGAACTGCGGAGCGCACCAGGCCGGTTAATTGAAATCCGAACGCTGGTAACTCACGTTTAATTGGAGACCGAACCTCGATTATCCACGAACGGTCGCTCCACCTTGGTAGTTAAACATTTATCGTTTTGTAGTGCGAGCAGTAGCAGGTCTCCTCGAATTCGCCGCCTCCGCTGTTTCTGGGCCGACAACTACAACGATACCTCGAGCCGTCAAAGACGCGACCAATTTGCCGCGATTGATTTCACCTCGCGCGATATTCCGCTCCGGGACCACGCCAGCCTACGCGTTATTACACCTTGTTATACCAATGCTCGCCGCGATATTGCCTTCCGAAGTCACTTTCAGCTTTTGATCTACCATTTGCCTCGACGATAGCGACGATTTCGGACGCGACCTATTAACACACTCCCACCGGGTCGTTTCTGGCACGTGAATTCCCAACACTTTGACAAATACGTTACTCTTTCAACTTTTTATTCAATTAAGTACTCTGACTTTCGAGGCCGTTTTTGCGCGAAAATTTAGGAATTTCTTTCTGAGAAACTATTCAACCGTTTACATTCAGGTTTTGCACACGCATTTGTTCGTATTTGAGGTACATGTGTGAATTTTATCAAGCAAAACTAACCAGAATTACACGAGTCTCATATTCTTCGTTTTGAAAAATCCGCTAGTAGTACCATAGGTATTTTTCTTGTTGAGAATATATAACTAGACCAGATTTAAAGCATCATTTCTAATCGATTAATACTGTTATTAGTTCTTGAAATATTTTTCTTCCTCAAAATACACAGTGGTTCAAATAAAAGTCGTTGGCCCAAATTAGGCTACTCTCCCCTGTAACAAGTCTGAAGATAAATTGCACCATTTTTTATTGTTTCATGTAAATTTATTTTAAGACAGAAGCTTGAAGAATCTAAAGACCTGTCCAGTGAACGAACACTTAATATGAAGAATCTAAAGACCTGTCCAGTGAACGAACACTTAACACGTCGTAATCTTTACTTTTTCGTTTAATACGAAATACGTTCATACGCATGTGTTTAAGTTAGAACAGTGCCGAATATTGATTATTCTTAATTGCCAGTGAACAGTGGTCGTTTGGTCAAGGTCGTCGGTGATCGCTCGTTATCACTAGTGCACCATTGGGAAAGCTGTGGTTCAAGGAGCCAGCAGTCCTCATGGTCAGAGGATCTCCAAGGATTAAAAGTCGACTTCACCGTTTGAAGAAAGTGGAAATTGTTGCAATTACTAGTTTTATTCGTGCCCTTCCAATGAGATAGAATATCGCTGTGTCTCATTAAAAACGATCTCGATTTCCCGTGAGAGCACCTACACTGAAAACTAAAGTAAAGCACTAAAAAGAGTCCTGTTATTTCTGCAAACACACGCATTTTCAGTGATCGTTATTTAGCATTTTTAAAATTTTGCACTACTATCTCCGAACAATCGAGCCACTATAGATCATGGGAAATAATCACTGACAGAAATTCATATTTGTAACACGATGTTTCATCGAATGATGCGTTACGTCGGAAAACATATGGTTATCGATTTCCCATCGATTTCAATTCCTGCACCGACCAGTATATTTTTCTCCCGTTTCTTCGCCGCCATAAGAGTCATTCCATAGAACATCCAAGAGCGCATCGAACTGTGCTGCGAATTCTAAAATTTGATTTATGATTCCGCTACAGCTGTATCCTCGAGAAAGGGATGTTCCCGGTCCCTGGAAGCGGAAAGGAAACCTCGTCGAAAGGATTTCCCTATGGATCCCCCAAATAACGGAACAAGATTTGTGGTTAGGCTGTTATTACTCGACAACGGCCCCGTTCGCTTCGCGACATTTCGCTGAAAGGGGGAGGCACGTTCACGCGACAGGATTGTCTCGAGACGTTTTATTTTAAGTTGAAGAGGGTGTCCCTTGGAAATCATAGGGTTCAACGGCCTTGACCGACATTCCCTTTGGGCAGGGGAAAGAACGCCGTTGGTGCTGCATGAGGGAAACTTTTAATGCTTCGGCCTATTTCAGGACGAGCAATTTACTTGTCGCCAGAGAAAAGCCGCTTAACGCCAAAGTTTTCTTGAGCTTTCCGCGCTACCGCGCCGCACTGGAGATAGGACATCCAATTTTTATTGAACTTCGAACATCCTGCTGGTCGCAGGAAAGCGGAGGGTACAATATTATTCAGGAAACCAGATTTTCTGTTGAGTATTTCTGGAAACCAATAAGCACCTCTTCCTGCATCTTTAGCATTTCTACTCATGTTGTTCTTGAACCATTTAATAACTGCTTCTTATCCATTCATTTTTTGACACCATTAGGTACGTAATTTATATTTACATAATTCTGGTACCACTTAGTAATTGCTTTTTATTCTGTCGTTTTATTTATTTATTTCTGGACTTTATTATATCATTCTTTTAGTATTTTATGACTGGTGTTTTAATGCAATTCAGGATGGAAAGTAAGAATATGAACGAGGACTGTCGCCATCCGAAGGAAAGAAATTTTCTTGGTATTCAGCTAATTTTCTGAAACTTTCCGAAGGGTATGGGTGAGATTTGCTACTGCAGCGAGGTCAGGAAGCTGCCGCAGGCATCGAATGCTATCTATTTACCGTCAATATCTTCCACCATATTGCCGCGTGAATTGCAAATTCGAGCTGCGTAAATTGGAAGTCAACTGAACAGCATCCTGACGTCATTGACACAGAATATTGAATACTACGGGCAGATTCAGACGGTTTCAATATTAATTTCTCTTGCTGGGAAATATCTTACTTTTACTTCCACTGTTTCATATTTCATTCGATAAAGATCCTTAATAAGAGACCTGGTTCTTCAAAGAACCATAACTCCTGGTTGAAAACAATTTCATTCAAAATCGACAAGAAAGATTTGGTTTCTTCTTAATAAAATAAAAATGAAAATATAATAACCAGACTGCTAATTTTCCACGTCGATTATACGAAACAGGAACCAAGCAGAATTTCAATAAACTAGAAATTATAAATATTTTTCAATCTCCTTAAAGTTTCTTAGCCCTTCTACTTTTTTAAATTGTTTATACTTGTCTCGATGTAATTGGCTAGATGCATAAATCCCCCAGTTTAATAATGTGCATTAAGTAGTAGTAATGACACAGACCAACGTAGTAAACTTCAAACCCAATTCCGTACACTATCCAACACCATTTATGGAAAGAATTACTATCCTGAAGATTTTTACTTAAAGAACTTTCTCCGACATATTTCACAAAATAATTAACACTAGGTTTACGGGACCCGTCAAGATGACGGGTTCTAACATTTTTAATTTACGATTCTTGAGATTGTGAAGATCCATTTCTGTGGAATTACTCGACAAATTTATTTCTTCAGGTATATATTGTTTAAAAATGTCGAAAAACTTGAATAGACCCATTCTTCTTCTTATTATAAAGTAATATAAAATACTCACTTTTAATGTTCCGTAAAACTAGTGTTGAGGACATTTAATCGATTTCAACGTTCATGTACGTACGAGTAATTAACACGCGGTTAGCTATAAAGCAGAACTCCTCGTTTAGTAACGAAGCTAAACCTTGGTTCGATATTAGGTGCTTTTCACCCCACAGCGTTACCCGGCAAAGTATTCCGAAGATACATACTTCGCCGAACAATTTCGTGTTCGCGAAACGCGAGTGGATAAACGTTATTTCGGCGGTGTATCGTTCGAGAAGTGTCTCGAAATTCTCGGTCAAAGAGCACGGTTACCTCGCTATTTCCAGCTTTCGTGAAGTCTCGCGAATCCCACGAATGTGAAAACTTCCGCAAAGAATGTTACGCTGGCTGGAACATTAGACGATGCCGGAAGCTCGGTTGCTGCCAACCAGGATCAAATAGACGCTTGCGATAAATTAACTCCGTAAACATCGTGCACGTCGTGTTGCAACAACGCGTTCGGCTACATTGCCATTGTTTTTCTCGCCACCACCGCGTTCCGACAACAATTTCTCTTTATGCGAATCAATATTATCGGTTACCTGCATTAATTGCAATGTACGGGGAACCAAGTAGAAATTTCCTTCTTTCTCTATTAACTTCTATAACCTCGAAATAATACATCCACATTTTTACGTTCAATCCTCCTATTTTTGCAATCTGGTACGCTCCTAAAAAATGTGGAATACACATTTTTGCTTTACATTTTAATTCGATGGAATTATTTCGATTTAAAATAATTTTATTTTAAAGATTATTAAAATACATGAAATTGCCATGTAATCAGACAGATCATCGAATAAAATGTTTCCATTTTGCAGTATTTTATGTTCTGAAAATGAAAAATTAAAATTCGCCAAAGTGATATCTAGATATCCGATGGTCTTTGCACAAGCCAATCCCAGATCACTGTTAAAGCTCTTCCCCACCCTCTTTTTGTTGATATTTACGAGACGGCCAAAGAGCTTCCGCATTAAAAAGAATTTTCGATGACATCTCACTCTTCTATTCAGCAGAAAAATCGACAGGTCTGTCGATAGGGCTCGGCACACCGCGTTATCAGGATTTTAATTCGTGGCTAGAATGCACACCACTCTAGATTGAATCGAAGCGCGAACGGTTTTGACGTGACTGATCATCGGAAGTGGTGATCTTGAAAACTGGGTCACTTTCGCTTCGAACAGGAGACCTGACCGATCGGTGTGAGATCGGAGCAGGTGTCGAGTCGGGGAATCTGACTATGAATACGTTTACAGTGGTGTCCAGATGGGGATCATTGTTTTCGACTGACGGTCTGAGTGCCTCCTAAACTCTGAACAAACGTTAAAACGCTTCAAACCGAATCTACACGATGAATCAAACATTACAAACATTTTCTTGCTGGTGGGCCGGAAGTTTTAATAAAATGTTTGCAATTGTTTAACACCGGCACGCTCCTCGAAATTGGAACTGTCGAGCACTGTTGACTCTCTGTGATCGTACCAGTGAATGAGGTCCTGTAACCTCGTGGAAAAAAAATCGTACGGGAAAGAATGTCAACTCATTTCACAGGGTGTAATCTCTACTGTAACTATCTTAAGTTACTTTTATTTTTTTACACGTTTCCGTACCAGAAAAATGGCACAGAAAGGAATGGGGTGTGGTGTTGATAGAGGTTGAAGGACCATTGGATCTTGAATCTCCTGTAGCTTCATGAAAAAAAATTGTATGGGGGTGTTTTTTAGCTCATTTTACAGAGTATGATCTGTGCTTTAACCACCGTAAGTAGTTCTTATTCAACAAATTTGTTTTTACAGATAAACGCCGGAGAATGGAAGTGAAGAGGGGTTGCTTTTGTTTAAAAAATGTACTTCTGTGTTCAACCACGTTTATGGAGCATAGAAAATTTTTTTGCAACTAAAATCACCATAAACTTGAAGATCGAAGTTCACAAATGAGGTCTCACACAATGCAACTGGTCATACGTAACAAAAATATTCTAGATTAGTGGAATCGTGCGGACTTCTGAAACAAAATGGCTTCCAGTACAAAGGCGTAATCAACCTCGTTTTATTTGCAAAAGAAACCTTAAGGCAAACATGGGGAAATCACTGAGTATGAGTACAGGGATCGAATGTTCAGCAGTATGAGGATTAATACCGCTCGCAGACATAAATGATGCAGCGCTGCTCTAGTTTATGGGGATGATCCGACAAATTTGCCATAATTCCGAGTCCGGTAATGGAGTCCTCGGCTCGGCAAGGGGGCTGCGATCAGCAGGGGGCCGATGGGAGCGTAATCGCGTGCGTCATTCGCTGAAAATTCACGCGCACGCATGATTTAACCCTGGCACACATGGCGTCCGACGCAAGATACGATTCGCAGAGGGGCAGGGGGAGGCCGCGGAGCCCACCACGCTGTGAACATTTGTTTAATTGACCCCGATGCGCAAGTTTAAACAATGCCCGACATGCTCGAACGGGAACGTTTATTTTTGCGGGCGGACGCGCGTTTTCTTTCGCCCCGGAGCCAGTCGACGGGCCCTCTAGGGCCGTTCACGGCACTTCCGGGCCATTGGCGTGCCAACGAACGGAAATTCAGACGCCGCCGAACGGAGACCGTCGAATTTTCGCCCGACGCCACGATTATTATCGAACTATCTAATCTCAAAGCTAGAAGCCTGTTAAAAGAACACAAATTGAAGGGGAGAGATGGAGCTCTATGATAGAAACCCCCAACAAGTTCAAAATGCATTTAGGGAGGAACCTTGTGTAAATGGCCTGTTTGTGAAGAATTTCTTTAGATTGATTTAAAATTTGAAGTATTATTTATTAACGTTATAATGCAAACAAGAATGTTTTCTATAAATTTTAATCGTTAATATTAGTGGCGCAATGGCGGCTTGAAAATGGTATCCTGGAAATGCGCCGTGCAGCGTACAGTGCACAAAAATGATCTGAAACAAAAAAATCAAAATGGAATCGTTAGTCTATGCAAATACACACCTTCATCTTTTATTCAAATTTGCAAACTTGCAAAAATGACGAAGTTTTGAAGAAAAAACAGATTTTTTATTATGATTTTCTGTTAATAGCAATGTTTAAAATAAAAAATTAAAAAATCGAAGCTCGTCATATTGTGGCCAATTATTTATAGAATATATAGAACAAAGTTTCATAAAAATGCGTCAAAAAATGTTAAAAATTCCTGACGAAATTTCCTATCGATTTAAATAAAAAAAAATGCTCAAAAATTTCATTTTACACAAGGTTCCCCGCTTTAGGGATTTTTAAATCTTTTTTCGAAAGGGTTACCATAGAAATTTTTTCGTTCCAGTGGGCTCAAATTTTTAAGATTTTTAACTTATAATAATACTGTATTTAAATTTAGTCTAGACCATAATAATATGATGACTATTCTGAATAATAACCACACGGAAATCAGCGCAAAGAAGGACAAGTGTACAACGATAAAC
This sequence comes from Halictus ligatus, assembly GCA_028454255.1. NCBI lineage: Eukaryota > Metazoa > Arthropoda > Insecta > Hymenoptera > Halictidae > Halictus > Halictus ligatus. The sequence continues at coordinate 6,983,380 of CM052140.1, forward strand.
TAAAAATAATTATACAGTAACATATAAAAATAAATTTCCCCAACAAAATTGAAGGAATACTGAACTTTCTGATAGAATCGGTCTTACTTGAAGTTAAATACACCACGAACACGAAATTAATATTCTACAGAGCATCTGAATATCAAGAACGATGAGAAGCTCCTCTTCGCAGTAACGAATTATTCGCGGATATGAACGCAGATCCGCAAAAGTACGTTTTCCCTTTCGCAAATTTATTATGCTTGAACTTTAAGGGCGAGCTTTTCAATTTCGCGAAGAGCAAGAATAATCCTTTCACCAGCGATCCTTTAATCTGAACGGGCAGTCAAAGCGGCGGAATTCAAATATGCTCGATGAAAGTAGGTGAAAGACGCCTGCTCATCGCCGGAGCCAAATCCGACGCAGCCGCTTATAGCGATCCTATAATTCCCTATTATTTCGGAAGATTCATTAAAGCAAACTTCCGGTACTCGGGGAGCCCGACCGATGATGATGTTCTCTAAGGCAAGTTTCCCCGTCGGTTTAACGGCTGACTGACATAGATACGGAACATTATCTGCGCACAGGCCGCAAGGGTTAGACGGAGTCGATCCTGAAGAGCAGGCTTCAGCCCTCGGAAGTATCGCCCGAAGTACGAAATTGAGTTTGCGCTTCTCTCCCGTGATCGTGCCACGCTACGCGGAGAACTTTTCGCACTTGTTCCGGCTAAATCACTATACCACTAATATGGCTACATCTCCCGATGACTCTGCGTGAACTTCCGTCTGCCTCTTCATCGTCGAATTTCTCCAAAATTACAGATCACTCAAATTTTTGGCACTTTTGATCGAGGTTGAAGGATCAAAAGATTTTCAATCTGCTGAAGAAACTCTGTGAAAAAATATCATACAGTGACGAACGTAGGCTTATTTTACAAACTATGGTTCCTACTCTATCCAGTTTAAGTTGCTCTTATTTACAAAAAATTTGAATCAGGAAGAGGAGTAACGCAGGTGATTAGAAACGTTTCTTGTAGGTTTGAACATTTTTATACGGGAATGAAATTGTAACGGACTTGACGATCGAAGTCTCCACTTTCCGACGACACCATGAAAATTGATGCTCGATTTTTTGTTACCATTTTATTGCACTACGAATGGAACTTCTACCACCGTCGTGAAGGGTCAGCAAAAAAACCACACCCTTGTTATGTCTGCCTCATCCTTCCCTCGCTGTTGAACCACCCTACAAAAAATGAAACAAATTGGTAGGAAACGAACTAGAAACTTCAATCTTCGAAATGAACTCTCGTCAAGTTTATTGTTCGATCTTCTTTTCCACGAAGTTACAAAGATTTGAACGTTAGACGATTTCGAATTGAAAACGGTTCAGCATGGTGCTTAGAGAAACGGGAATGAATTCGTTTGAAATATTCCAGAGGTTGGAAATAACATTTCCGAGCAAATAGAGGGATCGCGGAGGGACACGTGGAAAATTCTGTAGCTCCTGTACCAGCGTTTTAATAGGAAATTAAGCTAGCTGCTCTCTCATAATAGAATTGCGCGGTAGCAAAGGAGCAGTCTTCAGCGGGTATGTTCTTGAAACAACGGAGGGATGCGGTTCAAAAGATTTTCATCCGTCCATTATCCAGCAATCAGTCCGGCCCAGAGGGAAGCTATTTTTCCCCTGGAGGATCACAAATTCTCCGAATCGTTTGGGATTCAGTTTTCTATCGAACAACTCTCTTCGGGACGCTTCTGAAACGCGCCCCACTCCATTAAAGCGAAATTTTCGAGCGAAACAACCGGGAGGAAGTCGAGTTTGCCGGAGGATTATTGAGTTTTCCTGGTTATCGAAACTCCACGATTCAAAAGCGTTAGCTGCCCCACCCCATACAACGTTTCACGGTTTATCGTTCCGCCCCTGAACTACATATTCGGCGCGATATTTGCGTAAACGACGCCCTCGCAGGTTATTGATCGCAGCCATCGATATTCCACCATCGTGGATTGCTGCGTCTCAGTGTGCCCACACCCTAAGCTATGCGTGCAACCTTTGATTGTGTACCTGGCCAGCAAAGACCCTGAAATCCACTCTATTAGACTGCTCAGCCAGCTTAGCCTCGAGGGGTTGGTGAACACAACTTTTTTAGTCACCAAATTCTCGTGGAAAGTTAAACATAGTATATCACACGACTAGATAAAGCTTGGTATAACCGGTCGTTCACACTGAGTTATTCCAGGAGCATATCTTGTAACCATAACTCAATATTATCTTCTGTCTCTGGTAACGCAAGATTCAAATATGACTGAAGTTATACGGTTCGCGTGATGTGTGATTTATGGAATACATTACGATAACGAGGGACTGTTTATTGGGCGGTGGAAGATTATATATCAGTTTATTTTATAGAAATATAAAATCTCTTAAAATTTATAAATGATGATCTGCAGCACAGTCCAATTTAGATTTATATAGTGCATAGTGAAATAGTGCATTCGAAGACATAAAACATACCCCAAAGTAATGAAATAAAAACTTTAATGTTACGAAATGGCAACCAGTTTTATTTTTAGGTGGTCTAAACTTAGCACTGACCACTTTAAACTTATAACCAGGCTGAGAAACAGAGAAATAGTGCATCAGCCTATAAAAATATAAAGTTTCTGAAAAATAATGAAATAGGATCGTTAATGGAATTTATTCTAGATTCAATTTATTTTTATATTATGCAGATGTATGCTAGACAATTTCAAACCTAGCGCTAGATTGTAAATGTGTCAGATTGTAAATAGTGCAAGGACTCCAAAAATTAGGACACACAAACTTTAATATAATTTCAGACTGGATTTCTTTTTAATTTACTGAGATCATTACCGAGGTAAATAAATTTTTCTAAAGGATGCAATTTCTAAACCACCGATGTGCCATTTTTTGAAGCGCCAAGAGAAACAATACTACCTAAAATTTCGGCCCTATATCCTGACCAGAGGGGTGGTTACACGCAAAAATCTAAAAGTCAGTGTTTCGGTTTATTTTCCCTTGTTGAATCGCCCGTCAAAATTTATAAAAAAAAAACTTTCATACGTGAAATACCCATGTATACACTCTCCACAATTTTACGTCAAAAATCCAGGTAAACAATCGTTATAAAAATCACAAATCTCAAAAGAGTCGGAAAAATACAGATTTCGTAATGAAGTTCAAGGACGATGTCATTCAAATTTTTGTAGTAACAATATACTGCCATAAACGTTGCTCAGAAATTTTCGCAAATTTCTTAATAAAACACGTTGCAGTTAAAAAGTACAAGCAACTATACCATGAACAAAATTAATTTGAGCTATTTTTAATCATTCGTAAATTATAAACCAATCGATCAACTTCGATGACATTTCCAGCACGTACATAACTTTGTATGAATCTGCGAAATACCTTTTTGACATTTTCGTTACAAGCCCAAATAAAAAAGTTGTAAAAAGCAACATTCATTATTTTCTCTTTTTTTCGTAGTTCCGACTGAACGTAATTTTTCAGAATTTTCATTGCATATCTTCTAGTAAACTAATCCATCTAGCTGGGCAGAACATTGAAGTCAATTAATCCCTTGATAAAAATAGTGAATCTAGTTTAAAGCGAGTGTCATCAGTTACGTCACCGACTGTATGGCCGACACGATAGTCAACGGTGCGCGGGTAATCTAATCCGTGCGATCAGCTGTAACTCTGCAGTTTCGATTACAATGACTGAGTTGCTTTGACTTCGTGGGATTTCCAGCGAATCTATCTCAACCGTAAATCATCAACCATCCGTTTCCGAGATTTCGCCGCACACGCAACGTGCGATAAATTTACAGAAATTAAATGTACACGGGTTCCGATCGGGTAAACCGATCTCGCGCATCGGCAACGTTCTTGATCTCGGTGCGGGCGTGGGCGTCGTGCAGCATTTTCCGCCATGACCATGAACTACATTCTCGTAGCCGTAGTATCGACGCTAATCGCATTTACGCAAGGACTTCTGTTTCCCTCATTTGCGTCCCGTTATTGCCGATAACATAACAGAGGGAGCGATAGCGGGCCGCAGCGTTAAGGACGTTTCGATCCGGCCGAGGAAGCGCCGACAAAAAGCTCGATAGCCCGCGGCCAAGGGCACGGGACGATATAATACGAGAGAGAGAGAGAGAGAGAGAGAGAGAGAGAGAGAGAGAGAGAGAGAAAGTCAGTTGCATATCGCGGTGCAGCAGTGCAAAGGTGCACCGGTGCGCACCTGGCCAATAGGGGGAGGGAGAAAAAAGGATGTGTACCCGAGTGGAAATTTAATCATTCCTCAAGGTAAGGCGGATGCATCGGGGATTAGCGTACACAGGTACACGGCCGAACTATGCGGCTACGAGGAAAGAATTCAAAACAACATGCTGGTGTTTTGAATAAAACTGGAACAGCCGCGCAGGTGAAATGGACAACACGCTGTCAGCCAGGACTAGGCATTTAGACTTTTTTTATGTCTGAAACATCGATTTTCGTGGAATTTATATTACTTTCTGAAGGTGCGTCACGAATATTTGGGACAAGCTGATACAAACAAAGTGTAAATGCACACACATTCAAACAAAACGAAAGTGGGTACATACAACTGGAAACATCAAACTCTACACCAGCACTAACTACGGCGACCAACGTCATTATTAAGATGAGCCCGGTAGCAGTGGCGTAAAGTAGAAAAGTTTAGTAATTTTTGACGAGGCAGGAAGCTGTAAAAGACGTATCAGAGTACGGAACCGATAATGATGCTCCATGGAGCATGCATAATGCATAATACAGTCACCATGATTCACGATACGGAACGTTGCACCGGTGCCGAACAATGTTTCGCACCGTTCGATGATATTTCGGGGATCATTAATCGCGGTGAAGCTCGCATCGACGAGTTCCAATGACGCTTTGCGTTTCAACGGGCGTGATTAAACTAACAATGAGATCCCAAAATGAAAACTCTACTGAACAGTGGCGAACTCCGTGGTTAACTCCATTCCGAAATTCCTAAAACGTATACTTTTTTATATCATATAGGTGTCAATATGGTGCAATTTAAAGCGAATACTATTTTACGGCTTAACTTTACCTCAGGAAACCAAAAGTTTCTAACTGTTTTTATGTAATCTTGTAGCTTTTGGGCATTAGTGATCTCCTAGGATTGAAACTTCGTTTCTTGACATTTTTACACCAAAATCAACAGGATTACATTAAAAAAGGTTAAAAATTTCTGGTTTCTTGGGGTAAAGTTTAAGCTTATTTTACTATTCATTATTTGATTGCTATTGTTATGATTTGCCTATCGATTTTACACAACCTTAGTTGTATTGTATAGTACTGTAACACAGTTGGTAATGATTTAATAAAAAGAAATTTAGTCTTTCGAAATATTGATTGCATTTAAGAACAGAATTCGCTTCTTTGGGTTTTCAGAATCTGATTCCCGTTTAAAACGTTCCGTTCCTATGATCATTCTATATCAATCTAGAACAACGTTGCAGCTCTTTCGAGAGTTGTTTTAATTCGTCTGATTAAATAGCTAGAGAAACACGGGGAACAGTTCTTCGTCTGCGTCCTTGGGTCTGAAAGATTAGTCGCCTTGACACAAATAACGTGCTCGAGCAGAAGGTACGAAGTTTTTTCAGGTGCTTCGGTACGCTAACGTTTTATTTCCTCGAGCGGGATTATCGCGAGTGTAAAAGCTTTCATCATTGTCCCAGGATTTTTTGAGTAGATCTACGATAGTTGTAATCCGGTGATCGTGTTTTGTGAGTCCCCGACCGAGTAATTCGATGGATAAAACACTCCCTATGACACTGATAAGATACTGCGGCGCGGCGCGTCTATCCGTTCCTCTATTGTGCACACAGAAATTCTATGAAATCATGTCATACTCGTGATCTATCATCGTCATACGTGAATTAAATGTCCTGTCATGCTTTAACACGGACGGACGTGTCGAATGAGTGCAAACAGAGATACGCGACTTCAGGTGGGACTTATGTTGTGCTGGCATTCTTCAAATCGTCGCGACACACTCTGTATGCGTTCGGTAATGCGCTGATCCTGGGCCGAGATTTATGGTAAAGCTTGTAAGCTTGCAGTTTCCTGAAATACGCTACAAGCTTTACATAAATATTGAACACTGTTGAGCAATCATGCTGAAATGCAAAGGAAAAATAAATATTTAGTAAATAATAAATACACATAAATAATAATAAAAATGAAATACACAGACACATTTTTCTTTTACTTTTATAGTAGGAGATCTCCTAAATTAAAAAAGAAACTTGTACTGATTTTTCTGTAAAAAAATTCTGAATTTCTTAAAACGAGTTTGCCATAATTTTGACTGTTTAAAATGGTACATAAAAATGACAGGGCCAATTAGACCTGGTTAAATAGTGATTTACTCTGTTTTATTCTGTAGTGCAGAATATATACTATACATACAATAAAAGGCAGTATTTGAATGTGTCGCTTCTAATACTGAAGGCAGTTTTTACCCGCTACATATTTTTCTCTTAGTCTGACGAAAATCCATCTCCTACTAACATTAGTGTCTCGCACATAAAAGATGTCAGGAGTTATACTGTCACCATATACAGTAAGATCTTGGTTTAAGCCGAACGGCTCTACACGATCTTAGTCAGTTCACCTATCCCCTTCACTGGGGAGCATACCCCGCGAGGGGTCAAGCTCGAGCTACCTCAATTGCCGAGTAATGTAAACATGCTGCGTAATCCGCTAAAATAATAGCCCTACACGATCTATGTCGCAGCACGAACCCGGGGATTGCGCTTAGATCAAGACTTTTACTGTACTGTCTTCCGCAGTATACAAGCTTCATAATGAATTCCAGCATGGCTTGGACCGATAAAGAGTTAAACGAAGCCAATAGAGTAGAACAAAAACAGATGATCCGACTTCGAATGAGAAAGTTCATTAGTAACCGGCGTTTGTCGATGCTGGAATGAAAAATAGGATTGTTGTTCGCAGGGTGGTCCTGCACACAGATGACCCAGGCGATTTGGCAGCGCTCCAAGTCCCTGATATTCCTTGAAGAACGATAGCTAATGGAACAAGTGGCTCACATAATGTTCGCGCAAGAAATACGTTCCTGCAGGTGCCGGAATGTTCGACCACCCATGCTTCTCCCATAAGAAAAAGTTCGTTTTCGAAATACGAAAATGTTGCGCCTAACTCCCACCAGTCCATAACCTACATTCTTTTATTTAACCACAGTTTATTCTCGGTTGCTCTCGCAAAACGCAATTTTCCCTTTATTCATACACCCGTAAGTAAAAACGTTGTTAAGCAAAATGCTGAACTTTCTAATTTTCTTAATGTCATGGACAAATTGATATTTTTAAAATCCGGCTGTAGAAGATATCTGAAAAAATCGGTTTCGTAGAATTTCCTGTCTTGTTTTTAATAGCAATAATTTCCCAACGACAGGATGTATAAATGAAAGTGTGCGGTTTAAGATGCGTATAATGATGTTTCGACGAAAACAATTTCTCCCTGAAAAAAATTTTCGAACTTTATGAAAGATGCACACTAGGTGTGCGAGACGGAATCGGAATTTCCACTGCCAGGTCTATAATATTAACATTTTTCTAGAATGTATGTACTTCGAGATGTATACGGTGGATTTTTGATAAAACTTAATGTCTCTTTCCAAAAGATTGTTCAAGATCCACTTTCTTTGTGTTCTGAGCGCCCGAGGACGAGTCTGAATTGTTTAACGCTCGGTAACTAATTTAGCCGCTGCAACGTGCCAGGAACAGGTTGGACGACGTGCGAACACATTTCCCCCGTAATCTAACGTAAAGCAGCGGTATTTTCACTGGCAGTAGATCGCAATCGCGTTACTCCAATCCCGCTGTCGTCCATCGTCCGCATCAATCACCATTAGCCTGTTAAGTTGCACCGAAAGAGGAAAATGTCACGAATCGGGAAACGGCCTGGTGTCGTCGCGGATCAGCCTTATTTATATCAATCGGAGGAACGGCCATCATCGACGCGTCAATGTCGCTCCTCTTTCATCTACGTTTCGCCGTCGGGTATCACCTGGCTCTCGCGCAAATGTCAAGGCCCCCCCTATTCAAGCTTAATTACCCGGCGACCGTATTGAATATCGGTATCCGCAACATTTCCCTTGCGATCCTACGCTGAATTTGTAGCCAATAGTGTCGTCCATCGTTTTTTTTTTTTTATCAAATAACGAATCACGGGCAAATTGGCTCGCGTGATTTGGCGAGTTTGGGAAAACGAACGAAACAATTGAAACTCAACTGCTGTGAAGCTGGGACGAAGCACAAAGTGAGTAGATCTTTTTCAATTGCTCGTTTCTGGCTGGAAATAGTCAATTATTTTAATTACACGCTGCAAATATTTTTAGTGAAACTGTACTGATAGGATGATGGGATTGAAGTAAAATTTTTGTTGGATTTAATTTCGCGAAATTTAAATTTTGCTGAATTATTTCAAGTATTCTATACTATATATATAGCTCGTAAATAATTGGAGTCGTTGATTATTTCAGCTGATGAAAATTGCAAAATGGATCATTCCTTGGCTCGCGAATCATCGAAATTGCTGGAGCTTTCTAATATATATATTAGATTTTCTTTGTTAGTGGATTTTATGATGCAACGTTAAACTAAACTTCGATTAAATGTCAATCATCTTTGTATGTACTTGCGCATGAATGATTTTATAAAAGTCGACAACCTAGCTCTGAGAATTTATTGAAAAAATTGCAGATCTTTGTGTATCTGGACAAATAAATATCTAAAAATCAACAGCGCACGTATAAAAATTTATTTAAAAAGTTGCGCTTTTTGTAGATTGAAGCTAATCTTACATTTTTATGAATAATTTAAAAATTGTGGAATATTCTTGCCAACAGAGAGGAATCAAGGGAGAGTATTTCTTGAGGCATGAATTTGATCCGAACAATTCCTTTTAACAGTCCGATATTGCATTGTCCCGCATAAATATCGAATAACCTTTTCCCCCAATCGATAGGTAACAGTATCGCCAGTAAAATTTAAAAAGAAAAAACAGCCAATCATGATTTCAATTTCTTCCAACCGAACAATGAATCTTCCACATTGAAACCGTTCAAACAGTTCCCGCGTTCGATAGAAACTCATACACGCATTACTTTACCTGCGCAAGCCACTAATTGGACAATTGTGGTGACAAGAACAGCTCGTCATGGAAGCTTGCTTGGCTAACAATTGCGCATTGATTTGCATTTGTAGATGAATATACCGTAAGCTTGTCGATATTCGTCGCTGGACGTACGATGTACAATTTGCACGTAGAATAAATACAAAACATCTTCTGCATACTCAAAGATTATCTAAAAGATATATTAAGATATCTCCCTCCATCAGAAATTAAAAATATTATTTATAACCTCAGCTAACATAAATATTTTATTTACCTCAACTACTAAAAATATCATTTTACTATATTCGGAAGTAAAAGTATTACTCTATTAGCTCGGTCACTAAAAAAATTATTTTATTACCTGTCACACATTATAGCTAATTGTTACTACTAACAGTACTATTGAAACAGACTACTTCTCAAGCCCATTATTTACAGTGGAATCAGTGGAATCACTGTACCAATATTTCAAAAACAACATCAAAGCCTTTTATATTTTCACGTGAAAATAAAAATCGTAAAAGAAAATACACGGATTGGAGGCTAACAAAAGTCGATAAACGGCTATCCACAATTCTCCAAAAACATAAATCGCTGCACCAATATTCCAAGAACAACAATGATCTTTTTCATATTTTCCCCGAAAAATAAAAATTGTAAAAAAATATGTAGATTGGTGGCTAACGATAATCGATAAACGACTATCCACAAATCAACATACCGATATTCCACGAGGAACGACGGATATTTTTATATTTTCCCAAGAAAATCGAAATTGGAAAAAGAAACGTAGAGATGAATTGAACACTATATGCGATAATCGAATATATGGGGACCTTGAAAATCAGGGAAAAGTCTCGTGCCCTTCGGTGAAGCGTGAAGGGACACGTGGTCCTATCGCATTGGCTGTACAGTCAGAGGACGAACGTCAGAACAGCTATGATACTAAGAACACCTTCTGTGAAACGGATCCTTCCGACGTAGGCGAGATTCGTGTACATCATTTTCCGTGGAGGTCCCTGCCGCTCCCCTAATCTCGGTTCAACAGCCTTGATAATGGGGTCAGCAGATAGGCGAAAAGATTTTTTGTGATCAATTGGACCAGGAGCAAAAGGAAGATCCAGGTCGAGTCGATCAAGATCGCTGCGGGAGGAAGGAATGACTGATGACAGCTACGCTGAAGGTAGATACACTCCCTGCCAAAATGATAGCACGTGTATAGCGTCTTCAGTTTGTCAGGGATTAAATAAAATTAGAAAAATGCATCATGGTATCACTCGTTGCAACATCAAATGGGGTGTAGATTAAGGTCAGGTTAAAATGCTGACAGGCCAAGAATTGTCGGAAATTGTCCAAATTGTTTAATGTATGATTATTGAGATTACAAAGATTCATTTGTGTGGAATTATTAAAAAAATTAAATTTCTTTGAACAAACATTGCACTAGAAATCATTAAAACTCTAGATACATGTATTTTTGCATAATTTTTATAAATTAACGTAAAACAGTCAGTCTTGTACGCAAATCTAGTGTTCGATAAAAGTGTATGATTTTGTACAGGTGCTGTCATTTTTGCTTGATGTCCAACAAATATTTCCTCGATTTTCAGCTTAAAAAGATTTTTGAAATTGTTATCGAGAGATGAAAGATAGCATGTAGGTGCTGCCTTCTTTGCTGGGAGTGTACCGTGTAGGATGGCACATAAAGTCCCAGCGAAAGTTGGCGGATAGCTGAAAAATCAGTAACGTTTTTGCTGAAACTGATGGACACGGATCGACGAAGGGCGTTGTATGAATTTCGGGGGATGAAACTAGAAACAAGGGGTAGCTTGCAAGTGGTCGGCAGCTGGTCGGGGAGCGATCTGTGGTTTCGCTGCCGGTCAAGGTATCCGATTGGCTAATCCTCGTTTTGTTTCACCGGTCTCAGTACGTCAAAGTCAGGTTCGGGTTTATTGAACTATACGGGTTTGCGGATTTCGTGCTTGAAAGTCAATTCACTTGCCGAATTACCGATGAATTTTCGGCAGATTTGGAAACATTTTAAAGTAGTGGATCAAATTAATTGACTTAAAAAAAAATGATAGAGATAGAAGTTTAAATAAACTAGTGAAAGAGAAGATGATTGGTTGCTACTAAATTTCGGGAACGTTCGAGCGAATGTTTAGTTCGCTGAAATGTAGGTGATGCGTTCAGAAGATTCGAAATGAGAAATCAATTTGACAAATTTCAATTATATACACTTCTAGCCGACTGTTCTTGCTAATTAATGTATTCAAACCGTAAGCCTAATAGCATAATAGCGTCTCGGTTATGTAGCACTGACAGGTATATCCCTTTTCCGTACCTTTATTGCAATGCTCGTTCAATATAACATCATAATAGAGCAAGCAGATACAAAGCACAGAATACAGGAGCGTTTGATTAGAAACTAGTTGTTAGACTGGATCTGCAAATAACAAGACGCTGTTCTGGAAACATTCTACGTTTGGAACCATGCTTTTAGCGAAACTTGGATTATATGTGTTCGTACAATTATACATTTATGGAAAGTACATTTGTGGAAAGAGGCGTTGATACATTATTTCCAACTTTATGAAATTTTCAAAGAAAAGAAGAAATTTGTTACTAGCATCTGGACCTTACTATTGACTTGGACAATGTTTATTTTGCATAATGATCGGCAATCTGATATTAAGAAAAAAATCTACATCCTCCACAGAATTAAAACTCGAATTAATTTACCTGCGAAGAAGTAGATTCAAGCTTGTGATTATTCTAGTAAAAAATGAAGCAGCCCCCTAAATACCGTTGCCAGGAAGGATTAATTCAGGAGAGTCGAATTATTCAAGGATTAAGGAACGCATCAAAAATTAATTTCATCCAGCTCGTCTATCGAACAACCATCGCAGGGTAAGTTGACGCAATTACCAGTAGACGTACACGTGTAGGATTAGGAAACAGTTGAAAATCAACCGGAGACGACACGTGGCAGCGTCAACTTGAGCCATCTCGCATCCAGTAATCCGTAATTAAGCTGAGGACGTAGCGATACGGGCTTGATTACCATCATCGATCGTCCCATCGTGGTCTATCCTCCTGAATTCCTATTAATCGTTCGCTGATACCGGGATAAATCAATTTAATTCTCTGTAAGTTTACCTACAAGTTTACACTTTTTCCTGGCGGATGAAAAAACAACATTCAAATCCAAAAAAAAAAAAAGAAATATCAAAAGATCGTTCAGAAAACACAGAATTTAACTCACAATAGAATAAAATCTCTTTTACAGGCTGTGCAGAATAAAATATAATATATTATTAAAAGAGAAACACAATCTAACTAAGAAACCAATAGATTGTGCACAACCATTGCAGAAAAAATGTATTTATAAAATCATGTTTATTGTTACGACAGTAAAGAAGTTTGAAGAAGTTGAAGAGTAAAAGAAATCATTCAGGAAAGTCGACGTCACTCGACGAAGAATGTAGACCTGAAAAAAGTGATCGGCCGTGTGGCAGGGAGAGCCGTCAGTTGCTATGAATAGAACATTTTGGCACGGTGATGTCACGCCCGGCTTATCAGGGATACTATTTCCAGATACCACGTTATCATGGTCACAAATGATACGACAAGCTATTGCAACATTTTATTTTCCTGGCCACCAAATTATCAGCACCAAATACGAATTAGTTAGCACACACATTTTCATTCCTGTATCCTACGATTGACTTGAAAAATGTTTATCCTGCGTGAAGATCCACCGTTTATTAATCTGTCTACAGCTTTAAATTGAACCTTCTCATGTTTGCCACGAGTAGACTACGGATTTTACGCATTTATCTAAAAAACGAGTAGATCAAATACGAAGCTTAAGGGACAGAAGAATTGAAGGATATTCTTATTTAAAGGAAAGTACATTTTCAATTCACTTCAATTTCTTACAATTAACTTGGACAATTTTTAGAGTAACATTCTCACATCTCGCAGATGCTAATCAAATTCGATCTACTCGATGGAGAAAAAATAGTAACAATTGAGTTAGTAGAAATTGATTTTCAAGCTTGGCAAAAAAATTGTGTCGATCATATACGATCAACGTGGCACTCAAAGTATTAACTATTGGATTTTAAATTACTGTAAATAGATAAGATGGATAATGGTCTAATTGCACTCGTAATGAATGAAATTTTGAAGTTCCTCACGGAGGAGCAGATTCAAGCAATTCGATCTCATCCATTCCTACTGTCTTTCTCTCTCTCTCTCTCTCTCTCTCTCTCTCTCCCTCTCCCTCCCTCTTTCTCATCGTTCCACTCGACTTCGAGGAAGGCGAGAGGAACTTGTTTACGAGGCACTGAAGGGATCATTAAATCCACCCCCACGCTGTCGGCAGGGGAAGATAAAAAATCGGACATGGCATCGCGAACTCAGCAGGGCCAATCCATCCGTCAACGGATATTTTTAGGCCAACGAATTGTTGCCGTGACGCGCAGTCCAAAAAGGCGGGCTACCAATGAAAGAACCAACGAAAGGGATCGAATCGATCGTTGCTACGCATGTGGCGTCATTCTTGCGATCGAACTGCACCTTTCCTCCACCCACGCGTGTTTTCCACTTGTCCGATCGACGAAGGAAAACATGGGGGACGCAAAAATATGAGCATTCTATTAAGTTTCTAGACCATGAGGTAAAAATAGCGCAGTACAAATTTTTCGATGATTTTCAACGTTGCGAAATTAATCTCCTGGGTTGTAAAAATGTTTTTACAGCAGATTGTGCCTCCTAGGTTGTTAGAAAAAAATTTCAATAAGATTCGATAGATAGTTTTCAAGATAAAAATATGGAACCGTAAATAGTTTTCTTTACGAAGGTGGGAATTAGCAAACTGTTCATAGGGTGATAATTTAGGAACAAATTCGAGGCCACGGACATGATGACTTAAACTCAGCTTAATTTTGCATGTTTTACACTATTGGTTCATTTTAACTTATGCGAAGGGTCCGATTTATAGTGACACAGCTATGAAATAGATAAATGCAAATCGAAGTTGTCTTCACAAAGATAAGAGAAAATTTGCTACATTCGAAGCTTCATATTTTTTAAACAAATTGAGAGCAAGAAAAATGATGACACAAACTCTCCCTCATTTCATTTACGCTACGCCACGGCGCATTTCCTTTTGCATAAAGAGATCCACTTATGGCAGAACAACCCTGTGTATTCGCAACATGTGGCGCCGGATGCAGAAATCGCTCCAGCGCTCGAAAACAACAAACAACCCAGGCAAAAGAAAACAAGGAGGTCGTTGCAACACTAAGCCCGAGTAGAGGGCTTCATCATTGTTTACAATAACAAAGTGCGTACCACTGACTACGACGGGAAAAGAAAAGCTGCTGTTTTCATATCACGGGATCGTCGTGTCGCGTGAGAACGCTGCCGGGGAAAGCCAACGACGATCCAGCTGATAGGAGACACGCGTCCTCTTTGTCGACAGTGCTACGCTAATCGCGACGTCGATCCACCACGAGCTGTTGACCATGGCGATTGAATGAACGTCTCTCGTAACCGAGAAGCTCTCTGCGAAATGGCTGGCCAAGGTCCAACCCGGGAAATTAATCCTCGACCTTGAACAGAGAGAGAGAGAGAGAGAGTGCTCCGTAATGGATGTTACATGGATGTTGTTGAAACTTCGGCAAGACGAGCATTATGTTTTATATAATTTTATAAAAATCGGAACGTAGAAAAATTCATTCCAACAGCTAGAACAGTTTTCGCAACAAAAATAATGTGAAAGCATTTTTAATCTTTATTAACGCGCACGTTTTCACCTTTTTACACAATATTCGTTAGCGAGGTTGCTGTTGTAAACTTTTACTGCGCAAACGGTCGCACGACAGTGGACGATATTATAGTTAGAATATTACGGAAAATGGTACTGAAAAGAAAAAACCGAAATGGCTGAAATAAAATGGTTTTATCAGTTATTCATGTATCGTGACGTTCTCGTTATTTTTGTCTGCTCTGGAAGTAGATATTTAAAGGATTTAAAAGTCGTTGGTGAATTTCCAAGTGGAATTCGAAATTCATGTGAGTTTTATTTGGTACGTTTTCTTATTTTGTATATGTACCTATTGAAGGTACAAATAAAAGGCTTAACTTTGTTTTCATGTACACATGTATATTCTTGAACGCTGCTTTTATAACTCGTGTTTACTAACAACAAAACTTACAATATCTTCTGAACCGATCAACTTTCAGTACAAGTGCTTTAATACTTTTCGATAAAGAATTAAAGGATGTATCAAATGACGCATAAAAAGAACTACCTCGATAAACATCAAACATTGGAAAACAACGTGAAACAAATCCAAGAAAATTATTTTCCACGGAACAAAAGGATTCGTAGATATTTTTTTGTAGCTCTTACGCCGCCATTTCCAACGTCATCGCCGAATAAAGCCTGCAATTGTCGGCTCGCGCCGGCGCATAACGGCTAAGTGAGTGCAATTCAATTAAAAGTTCTGAAAGCGTCGACCGGACGGTTGTTCCCGGGCGTGCATAAAATCCGTTGAAACGACCGGACGGATTCGTTTACGCGTTCGTTTCACGATCGCGCGGGCAAATCGAACCGGAAATACGTAACGCACGATCGATCGGCGTAAAACGCAACAGCGCGGACTCTCGGGAATTAGTGTGATCGCTGGGGATCGGGGATGAAACGTTTCCTTATCATTGAACGCGATCAGGAGCCGGCGTAAAATGCAGCGGGATGCGTTTTACGATTATGCGGCCCGTAAGACGCACGAACACGGCCGAACCGATTCAGAAACGGTTGAATAGCATGAGCTGACGTGACGCAATGCTAGCGTGGACCTTCGAAAGCTGTTCCAAAGCGATTCGAAAGCAATTCCAGAAAATCGAGAAAGTCTCCGAGGAAACAGTAGATGTGTGCGAAACACGCGCCATTGGCTACGTGAGCGTATTAGAGCTCGTTATTGTTCTAAATCTAAAGGTACATGACAAGCTTAAGGGTCGCCCGAGAGCACGGGAGACGGAGGAAAATTTGATTGCGAGATGTGTTCGGCGAAAATGTAATGATAATGGTCGTTCCGAGTCGGTTGGTTTGTTTTCTTACCCCTGAAAATGACGAAAATATCTGTCACGTATTTTATTTGTGGCTTAAAAATTTTTCACACTACGTGACCACTAGATTGCGGATCTTTATGCAAAATAAAAATTCATGTTATTAAGATAAAAATAAAATGCACACATTTTTTCATTCTTCTAATCCTTTCACTAGGGAGCCTAATTTACTAACCTTTTTGTTAAAGAGAGGAATAAACTGTTATTTGGTTCTTGTGTTTTGTAATTAATGCAAACAATTTTTATATTGCATAAAGGTTCTCCTTGTTATTTGCTTAAAATTTTTGTAACAACGTGATCGCTTCCTTGCATCTTTTACATGATGCTCATTGTTTTATTTATTAAAGGATTTATTTTTTTCTAATTTTATTTCAGGTAATAAGAATTGTTAAAGGCAGGAGACTCTATGAGATTCCAAGGGAGATCATGTATAAAAATATTGTTAAAACGTCGACAACGTGAACACTAATTTTATTCATACAATAAACTACATCTTACGAAGCAATCAACTCAATAATCATTGAGTGAAAGAGTGACAGAATTTAACAAAGAAAAATAGAGGAACCGGTATTTCTGTTTCTGAAATTTATAAAGGTTTATAGAGAATGATGTACTCGACTTAATCTTCTGAACGGTTCATGATCCGCACATGCAATATTTCGACACCAAGTATCAGAAGGCTAACACCCTGGCACATGAAGAAAATTTCGAATATAGGTTTTAGATGCTTTATACTCAGAATGTCATCCGAGGGTGGTCTGGCGGTGATCTCTTTATCGTCATCGATCAAGAATACATTATCTAATTTTTGTATCATCCCAATCTCGCGGTACCTTGTGACCAAGCCACGCAGGGGTCTTCGATAAAGATAACCCTTTCTCGAATATAGAAATACAGGGAACCTGAACACTGGGTTTTGCAATGAATACAAACGAAGGTTTTTGTCGCTCCTGTAGTCCCAGTTCAGTCTGTCCACGGTGAATTTCTGCACCACTGCTATGCCTTTTCCTGAGAACACTGTTTCGACCGATTCCGATGGCTCCATCACTTTGTATCTGGAGGAAAATCGACAAGAAACATATTGTTTGAGAATACACAAGAGTTTTAAAGATATACAAAAGTTCTAGTACATAAGAATGCTACATTCAATTTAGTTAGATTTGTTAGAAGAAAGCTTAACATAATTTAAGACTGCCCTATTATTCTAATTATTTTAAGACTGCTTTATTATTCCCATCTTACTAAAATTATTAAAGTAACATCCGTCTATCTGGCTCAATTATTTTGCAATTGTCGTGGATAATTTTTATTTTGCATAAAGATCCGCTTTGTCGTTGGTAGACTGTAAAATAAAAATTATCCGAGTGAAATAAAAATTTACTTTCTTTCTTAATACGTTCAATAGTTTGAAAATAATATAACAATAATTTTTAATTCTTTTTAAATTTTTGTCATCAATGCATAAAATCCGCTATCTACTCGCAACAAATCCAATATAGTTGCCAACGAATTGGGTTGATGCAACTTCAATTGCAACAAAGAGTAAACTGTTCTGCATATTTTTCCAATAATGAAACTGATTAATTTTGACCAAAAGTCTCCCCGGTTTCCATACGGTGGACCAAAAAGAAATGTTCGAAAAGCAACAAACTCGCCCCAAGCTTGACAAATGTTTTCCTAGCTGAAGGAAGCTTCCAGCGGCAGGAAGGACCGTAATATTACCTGTCGCCCAGTTCCGCCACGTGGCGATCAGTCGAGTCGTTGAAGTATGTTCGAATAGCAGCTGGTCCTCCTACGGGTTGTCCAGAGTCACGTACTTGTTCGAGATTCTTGAACAGATCGTCGGACTCGACTTCCGCCAGTGAGCTGGTGAACGTGCTGTTGTAAGTGGTACTCAAGTAGAGCGAGAACAGCATCCAGATCAGCAGGACCAGCCTAAGCCCGTACTTCCTCGGCAGATTAATACCCTGCGCCAGCATGATCGCGCTAACGTATTCAAACGGGACGCGTTCTCTGATCAGGCCCATGTTGGCCAGTTTGCGCAACGCCAACAACAATAGGAGATAGACTATCAGTAGAAGGACAACACTGAGCCAGACTAAATAGTGAAACGGCGTCAGCAGCAGGAGGATGTCGTTCTGTACCGACTTGTGCTTCACCAGGCCGGCGAACACCATGTCCCTGTACATGTACCAGCAGACGATCTCCATGTCGAGGAAGACGGCCAGGTCCCTTGGCCGCGGGCCAATTAACACGTCTATGTCCCGGCTAATGAGCCGCGCGATCGCGTCCGACCATGTCATGCTGTTCCCGGCGCACGAATCGACGTTGATGTTATAGTAATCCCCGAAGTGCTCCACCAGCAGCGCGCCCACCGACTTCAGGCTCTCGTTCCCTGACAGCGAATGCGAGATCAGCTCTTGAAAAATTTACCCGGCAAATTCAGGGACCTGGTTTGATGAATTCCATTTCGAGAGACGCCCCAGGCACGGCTCTAGCGGCCGCTGCTAATGGATCGTTGAATCTTTGACGGAAAGTGACGGTGTTTAACCATTAAGTGGAGACTGATGCGAGCATCGATGGCCGACTGCTCGGAAATTGGTTTAACGGTGGTTCTTAGCGGGTTGGGGAATGGAAAGCAATTTTGCTTTGAGATGTTGGAGATGTTGTCAGGTAATTCGGTTAAATAATTGTTGGTTTAACAATGCCCAGCGCTGAGGCGGACACGAAAGTTCACTTCGAATAATTGAATGAATTTTGACCCTCCTTGCAACTCGATACTGGCACCCTTTCCGTTCAAACTACGATACAACAAGTTTCGAAAGCACATTTTGAAGGGGAGACTTTCATCTTCAAGTCTGTGACAGCATGAATCCAGAAAAACATTTTTTTCGAAGAACAAACTGGTCTTCGCGTTCTCCCGCGTTTCTCGAACGGGAAAAAAATCTTGGACTAAAAACAATTCAGAGGTCTGAATGTAGAGACTCCATTCTTTGAAATGAGCTGAAGTAGATTCCCAAACGAATTTTTGTTTCGCGAAGTTGCAACATATTGGCCATTGAATATTTATTGACATCCGCATTGAAAAACTTTTAGTATATATTTAATATATTTAATTTTATATATTTTATCTTTTATATATATTTAAAAAAATGTTTACTACCTTCCACGTGCACGGTAAAAATTTGCGTACATACAGCTTCCCAAAATAGAAGCAGAAAGTTTGCCGGAAACTTCAGCCACGCGTCGGTGTCGGAGAAGAAGTTGCACTTTGGAAGTTTTAACGAATTAATTAAAAATTAGCGGAGCAGGTGGTCGTAATAAATAGTTCATCAGTTGAAGCTGGAGGCTCCACCGCGGTAACGAGTTCATGAATATCGGTTGAGCTCTCTCAAGACGAAACTGAGCTTGTTCGGTGCAATAAGCATCATTTTTCTCCAGCGTGTGCCTGGCTAATCGTCGTAATTAATTCACGACAAGAGCAGGATCGTTAAGTCATCGGGATACATATTCAGCAGTTCCGCGGGTCCCGAAAATAATTGATGCCGTTCCACGAGTGCCGTGATAAATTACCCGAATGAGTAAGCTCCATTTTCGGTATACTGTTCACGACATGGCCAGCGATTTCACTGCCAAGGAGGCGGCCTTGGTACCGCCATTTTTCAAGCACGCTGCGCGTGTCGTAGTCGTAAGCACAGGATAAAACGAGACAATAGGGACAAGCTACTTTCTGGAATTTCTGTCGAACAGATACGAAAATCCTTGGAACGAAACAGCTTTGTAATATAAGTCCGCTTACTCGGTCTAATCTAGACAATTAGCCAGGCACAATTGCATCGTCGTGTTAAAACACTTATGATTTATAGGACGAAATTTTCCTCTCGCACGGATCCCGATTAGGGAGATTTAATTATGCGGAAACTTCTCAAGAATACTGTCGAAAACATTTGACCACAGGGAATTTGTAGATCAGGGTCAAAGGTGCTTCCACCAATTGATTGGTCCTTGCACGAATTAGGATAGACGAGAATATGCTTGTTTTAACCCGTTGGCTACTGTGGGCGCCTATAGGCGCTTAGCAATTTTGCGTTTGTGACACTGAGAGCGCCTATAGGCGTTCGACCCAGTTTGGCTTTATTATTTACATTTATACTAATTCGGTTCAAAGAAATAAGTAATATTGTTTTAATGTAGTGAAATTCAGTTTTTTGATTATTGAAATATGTTTTCACAAAAATGCATCCCTACCCAAAAGTTCGCCGTTCTCGGCGCACATCGTAGCTCAATTCCTGCCGTGTTAATAAGGGCTACTGCAAATTGAGAAATTGAAATTAAACGGGAATTTATGTAGTGTATCAAGGCTTCTGTTGAATGAAAAATTAAAATTGAATGAGAACCCTGCCGATCTTACTTTAAATTTGCGAGTGTGTATAATTTGATGACATTAAACAAGGATATTACTCCGAATTTATATAAATCGAAAATAGAATGCTGGAATTTTCTGACAATTTTTGCTCCATTCAGAACGCATCGAAATTTTTCGCAAACAATTCCACCATCTGTCGACCAGAAATTTATTTTCAAAACTAGAAAATCTCGTAAAGATTGGTAGTCCGGTCACGAATCTTCGCGCATCGATCGCGATCCCTTTGTCTGCCTCGAAACGTGCAATATTTCTCGCGGCAGTCGAACAAGAATCACAAATCCACGACAACCACACAGGGTTTCACAAACAAAGAACTTGGAAAGTCCTAACAAAGCTGTAAAACATTGTCCCCAGGAGATCGATTCATCCAGCCAAACTTCGTCCCCGTTCCCGTTTCACGGGAAGCACTATACCGCGACCTGACCACCGAATTCTGTACTCAAAACAAGGGTTGACTGATTGAATCACACGCGGTGCATGGTCTTCAAGCATTTTCGGCTCGAACGGGGTGAGCGGTACATAGTTGTTTAACCACTTTAGCCAGACGAATACCACGAAAGAGCAATTACTTTGTTGTACTCTAAAACACTACCCTAAAGAATAAAATAAGTTGTTGATATAAAATTTTTTAGAACAATTTTTACAGTTACTTTAAAATTGTTGAAAATGTTTAGGCTTCGATTGAAAATGTCTTGTAGCTTTAAATGAAAATTCGCAGCTAAGCATTTTATCAAAGAAGAATATAAAAAAATTGGAGCCGCTTTAAAGTGATTCGAAACAGTTTTAAAGAGGCTTCGAGGCTGCTATAAGGTCACTTCTAAGCTACTTTGACTCTCTGCTATAACCTTTGTCTTTGCTTATCTTATTATTGTACGAAGTGTCAAGGTTTCTCTAATGAAGCGATCTCAAAGCTGCTTAAAGCTGCTTTAAAGCTTTTTTAAGGCAGGTTTAATCCTTTGTCAGTCGCGTCGGGGGGGGGGGGGGGTGTATCACAATTTATTTACGTATTTACTCATGCTACTTCCTTACGAAATGAAGTGGCTGGGTCTTGTTTTATTATGGCGATGTTAAAACTGCTTAAAGTGGCTTTAAAGCTGCTTTAACACTTTATCATTCGCTCGAAGAGTACCTATCATAATCTGCCTATGTATATACTCATCCTGCTGTCTTATAAAGTAAAGTAATTCAGTCTTATTTCATTGAAGCGACCATAAAGCTATTTAAAGGCGGCTTCCCAAATCTAGCCACCAATTTGAAACATCCTCAATCCTAAAGCCGCTCAATCATCCCGTCCACCCAACTGAAATTATATATCGCTCACTTGTTACTCTGATCTTGTCCTCCTTGCGCCAGAACCTGACCGTCTCATCCGCTACGCTTCCATACTTGATAGAGCAACCACCCGACGGACAGTACCGTCGGGCATCGTCCACGAACGCCGGAATCCTGTGGACGTCACTGCCGGATGTGCCGCAGGATCCCACAGATTTCAGTGTAATCTCCTTTCCTGTCTGGTTCGCACGGATCACGGTCCCGAACGCTGCGCGATCGAACACGAAGAACGCGACGTCCCGATAGCCGGCGTTCCGCAAATCTCTCGCAAATGAGAGCACGTCGTCGTTTCCGTTCCCAGTCACGAACAAATATTGCAGCGTGGGCTGCAGCGGCGTAGCCGGCAACAGCATTCCACGCGAGTCGCGAAACCCGTCGTTCTCGATCACTATGTAGCTAGGTATCCGTTCATTTATCATCAACAGCATCCTGTTTCCGACCAGAATAGCCGCATCCTTCGAAAAGGCCTTCGCGATCTCGCCCACGATAGTCCCCATTCCATGATTTATCACGTCGATCCTCCTCTCGGGATTGAACAGACTCCTGGCGGTTTCGTTAACACAGGAAACCATCTTCTCGAGTTTAGCAGGAAGAAATTCTTTCTCCTCGCGGAAAAATTCGCGCTTTCCTCCCACCAGCCAGATTAGGCATGCCAGCAGATGGAGATTGATGAATTTCGCCAACATACCAGCACTTTTATGCGTTTCCCATGGGGAGCTGAGTTTCGATGGCAGAGCAAGTTAGACTGGCAGCCAGGATCTGCGAGAGAGGGTGTATATACGGGCGTGATTTCATTGGAGCCCTGGAAATTGATGTATCGTTCCCGGAAACAACGATTACAATGCCGCCGACTGCTGAGACCTCTATCTCCGGGTTTATGGCTCGCTTTCGAAAATTGGAAAATTGCCGTAGAAATGACTGCCGTAAAATCTTTGAGCGGTTACATTGCATTTCCACGAAGCCGTGTAGCTTGAAGTCGTTGCGATGAACAATTTCAAACAACAGGCATTTATATTATGACTGCCCTGAGACTACTTCACAGAAGCAAAATTCTTACTGAACATTATCTTCTTTCACAATCATAATATAAAGGACTTTTCATCACATTAATTATCATTGATTTGATTCTATTATACAATCGTTCTAATACTTGAAGCTATACTGAATTCAATTATTGAAACTTGTATGTGCATTTGCTGTATAGTTAAAACATGTAAGCTATTGTTAAAATCACTTTTCAGCCGCTTTAAAGCTTCTTCTAAACTGCTTCTAAGCTGCTTTAAAGCCACCTTTAAGTCGTTTTACAACCGACTTTAAGCCTGCACTTCAGACGCACTTCAAATAATCTTTTCAACCATTTCTATGTTGCTTCTAAGCTGCTTTAAAGCCGCTTGTATGTTGCTTCTAAGCTGCTTTAAAGCCGCTTGTATGTTGCTTTAAAGCCGCTTGTATGTTGCTTCTAAGCTGCTTTGCAGCCGCTTCTAAGTCACTTGTATTTTATAAATCGTTTCTAAGCTGTTTCTGAACTGCTTCTAAGCCGCTTTAAAGCCGCATCTAAATTGTTTCTAAGCGGTTTTAAAGCCGATTTACAGCCGATTTTAAGCTGTTCAAATCGATTTGTATAATAGTATGATGTACAATCTACAACAATCGCTAACTATTATCATTTAATAAACTCTCTGGTGGTTACAAGAACGATCACGCATCGAACCGAATCACTGAAAAAGAGAACGCAGTGTTTCAGATGAGCCGTAATTGCGAAGTCGGTGCGTAAGATAGGTGTGCAAGGAACAGATTTCCACGTGTCTGTACACGTGAGTCGAGCCGCACAGACGTCGGTGTGCGGATCTCGTTTAAAACGGGAATCGTCCGTGACCCCGGGCGATGCAGGAGCCACACGAGCTCGGGTGCAAGTGCAGGGTCAAGTGCAGCAGGCAGCTCGCCAACCGTTCGCTAGCTCAACTACTTTGCTCGTTCTGAAAGAGCATGTCCGCGACACGCGTGATTGGGATCCCGACCGAAACATCGGTCAAACTCGATTCCAAGCTCTTTGAAACGTTCCTAGAGAGATTATCGAATAATCGTGAACTGGTTTATCGCTCGCTAGAGAAAGCCAAGAATTTCAATCTTCTTCCGTGTTCCCGAGAACTTCGATCCAAATGTTTGCCAGCCTAACGCTTGCAAAAGTGACAAACTTTTAAGACTTAATGTGTTAAATATTTCTTCTAGAATCAGGATCAAGATTTTATAGTACTGATTTAAAAATGAAGCAGAATTTGTTCGCATAAAATAGGTTTTATTTTAACAACCTGATGCATAAAATAAGACATTCTCGTTGTAACAGACTCATTCGACATGGTATTTTTGCTGCATGGATTAGATGTACAAAATAAAATAATTTTATTACAAGAGTTTGATGCCTAGAACAGGCAGTAGAAAGGAATGAAATACGCAACATTCAGCAACGTATATTTATCTCGTGAAATTAGTAAAGTATACAGTCCAAAATTTTCACTCGGAATTCAAAGTATATATTTTTAAATAAAACCCAACAATTTTCCGTAGCAATTATAAATATACCGTTAATTGAATTCCTTCCATTTCCCTGTAAAAAATTGCACACCTCAATATTTCCATCTGGAGCTACAGAAAAACGCTTCGGAAGGAAGCCTCCGCACATTTTCAGCAACCTTGAGCCAGCTTTAAAAATCATTCGAACAAATTTTACAAGAAATAAGATATTCTTCAGGGGAAATATGCACGATTTGAAATAAAAGGAGCATTAGCCATTCGGAACGGTATTTGCTCATCCTGTATTCGCTGAAATAGGGAAATATGACGACAGGAGCGTGCAAGAAGAGGAAAGGGGAGACGGAGGAGTTTCGATCCTCCTTTGACCGAGAAGGCGTGAGTTATTTTTCAATCGGGCTGGAAGTGGCTGCGAGTTCGAGGAGTACGTTTCTACGACCGGCGGAGGTATTGATCCGTGGCGATTCCGCTCGAGAAAAAGTTCCACGAGAGTTATAAAATTCTTTTCCTTGCTTCTTGCCACGGGAACCACCTCAATACACAATCGAAACAATTAAACAACTCCAACCGTAACCAAGCTGAGGGCTACAGGGAATACTAATTCGTAACCCCGAGAAAACTGCACGGTTTACGGTACAGCCGCGCACGATATTAACATACGTTTCATCGTTCGCGTTGCGTGATGCTTTTGTCTGGCCGGCTCGCAGTCGATGCTTAACTGAGGTAAATTTATAGCCGGCCTTCCAGATCGCGACATTTTTCCCGATAAATCGTCGCGTGCGAATTTTAAGCCTCGTCCGTCCGTAATTTGTTGCCTGCTGTCACTCTGACACAGTGAAAAAATGAGCTCAATGGGTAACTTGAACTTGAAAATTCCACTACTCGAAATAGGCAAGAGCAATTTTCCTAGCGCGGGACACCATCATTCTACGGAGCAATTAAACATGACGTGGAACGAGAAACTGAATAAAATCCCAGGCGTATAAATTTTTACAACCTCTAAAAAATAATACAACGATGCACAAGGCTGTACATTGTTTTCATCAAATTTATAGGCCAATGAACCAAGTAATCAAACAAATTTTCGATTGAAGAACTGTTCGATTACGAATTTTTGGAAGCGTGTTTATTTAATTATGGGAGAAGCACTTTGTTCAGAATTTGCTTAAAAGCGTTCAGTATAACAGTAAGATAATATTAAGATTGATAGAGCAAACCCTGGTGTGTCCACGTTTATTCTTGTTACCCCTAGTTACACAGTAAGTTAGAGGATTGAGACAGATGCTCAGAGGCTGGTCCTTTATGGTCGTCTCGAACCACCGAGTGGGGAAGAACAAACGAGGTCACTGAATCATCCTATCGGATCATCAGACACACCCCTAATCTACTCGAGGGACTCTCCTTGTAACCATTTTTTCTTGTTTCTATTATACAACATGGAACCAGATGAAATATTGCCAAGGGAACAATATCTTATCGTGGGGGGATACAAAAGAGAATCGTATGTCTGCCAATTGTGAATTCAATATAACAATTATTAGATGCGAGTAAACCACTCGTTTCATATACTATTTAATTGGATCAATCTCGGGCCTGAAAATTCTCGTTAATTGTTTTTTGAAAACCACAAGTAAAAAGGTATTGATTCTATTCACTAGGAAACTACTTGCAATAAAAATAAATATGAAATGCTGTCAATATTTATCAATGCACATAAGATTTATTGAATTTTACAAATTTACAATTGTCACAAATGTATAAATATCAATAATTTACATGTACATGGTGCTATACAAATAATCCAGCAGCTTCCCTAGAATAATGAAGACAATTATAGCTACATGTGATTGTTCCCAGTATCAACATTTTCTGAAACATACGAATCAGCAAATATCGCAAATGTATAAAAATCAGGAGTGATACGCAGGTCATCTAAAGGAACATCTAGCACCGGTTATTTTTTCAGCAGCGATAAAGAAAGTTATGGAATTGGCAAAGTTTGCTTCGGAGAAGATCTGCAAGGATCCAGGAGCATTTAGTAGAAAGAAACAGAATAAGATTGGAGAGATAACTTGCGGATAATCCGGCTCTCGAGCGTAGAATGGGAAATGGAAGAAGTCAGAAGACAGAGGAGCTTAGGAATTCATTTTTACGCCCTTTGAGGATCCGGGGGCGTTAGCTTGACTTCGTAAAATCGTATTAAGCGTCGTGTTCCGGGCGAGAGGGAACGAATAATTATCGGCGATTGGTTCAATGCACATTTCTCGGCGTCCGTGGCGCCGGCCGATCGATAATCGAAGCGAACGGTGACGATAGTGACCGCGGCCTTCTGGGAAATCTGGAAAACACCGACACGATGCGAGCTTATTCGCGGCCGGTTCAAGGACGTCGGCGCAGACGTTGGGCGTCGCACTGTCTCCACGCGAACCGACGCTTCCAGGCGTCTTCCCCTCCGCTTCGAGTATCGATACATCTTGCGGTGACCAAGCCAGATTAAGTCTGCTAAATCATTAGATTAGGCTACTATCGGATCAACGACTTCCCAAAAGTAACGTTTTCCCGTTATTTCTCTTTTGGGACGCTTTGATTTATTTGGAAATATTTTTGGATTGTCGAGGTGTTAACCGAGTTCGAAAAGTATTTGCAAGTGATGAATAGTAATTGGTCGGATTTGCATAGTTATTTCTGTAGCCATTCAAGTTCTGCAGTGTCCACAATCTCCTGGGAATTGATGCATGTTGCTGCGTAGCGTGGATCGAGCAAGTAAAGTAGTCTGTCATGTATCAGACAAGAGAGAGAGAGAGAGAGAGAGAGAGAGAGAGAGAGAGAGAGAGAGGGAGAAGAGAGAGAGAGAGACTATTGTGCGTTCGATATGTAAAATAGTGTTTGACATGCGCCAGAGAAGAGGATAGGGTCTGTCATGTGTCAGATTAGTGGTCTAGTAGTACGAGTAGAGTATTGGTCAGACAAGTAGAACATATACAATGGTTGAAGTAGTACAACAGAAGTAGTACGGAAAGATGAATGATCAGACATGTAGAATAGAGTTTGATCTGTCCCTGGCAGCTTAGATAGAGTGCATTCAGACATGTGATACAGAATGCATAATGAATCAGACAAGTAGAATAAAGTCAGTCTGACATGAAGGGCAGAAAAGCAGGAGATGGTCTGTCATATGTCAGACAAGTAGGTTAAACTATATCGCGTCGGACAAGTACAGGGTCAACCAATCGTTAGAAAAATAATACGAAAAGTTTAACGGTCAGCAATACGTAAAATAAAGTCCGCAATGCATGGGACAAGCATGGTCAAGTACTTGTCAGACAAACGCAATGAGACCGGACATGCGTCAGACTAACAGAGTTAAATTCCTCGTGCCTTCTGCAAGTGTATTTGATTAAACAATACACCCTTTGTTCCTCGATGTATGTCGATACGTACCGATAAACACTCGCCGCAACCGTCGCCTTTTCTTCTTAAAAATATACTCCTGTGCCTCCTACGCTTATTCTGGTAAAATAACTATAGCGAAGTCAATTATGTCCCTTTTTATCATCTCGCCGCACGTGCTATCCGGATGACTCACAGCCTCCTTGTTACCGATATATTATACCGAAATAAGGCGGAGCATTTCTTGCGTAAATTATGTCCTTGACCGTGTGCACGACGCGACGCGGGAAATGCAACGATTTGCATATGTTACGTCACGCACCGTGCAGCCACGCGCGCGAGCGCCCCTTGCGAGATCGACGGGGAACATTGTTGAACGCTTGCTGATCCCGCTTATGAATTCACTTATTCATGACCGCGAGATACAATCTCATCGCCGGGAACCGATTCTTTTGCCTCGTGGAACGTGAAATTTCTCGCGACCGACGCGGAGGGGTAACGGTAATTTGTTTACGCGTGTACCGAACGATGAATAACCAACGATTTTTCTTCGTTTACCGGTGCGTCTGGGGTTCCTCCTCGGCGTCGTCAGTCAAGGCTACGCCGTCCGCAGAAATAAGAATCTCAGACTGCCATGAATAAGTTGGCGACGTTCCGCAATGATCTCAGGACTGCGTGAAAAGATTCCCTCTCGATTTTTCTTTGCATATTACAGTGTAATCTCGCGCTCGGATTCGCCGAACCGGCAAAAATTCTTGGGATGAGATAATGCGATACAATTCTTTCTATTCTCGGTGTAGAACTCGAGGATATCGTGGCTGGCGATCGCTTTAGCAAATTGGCAATTTCCTTGTGTGGCCGCATACATAACTCGTCATTCTGTCTGTATAAACAGTGTCTGGTAGATACTTGATCCAAATTCAACGATCGATACTGATTTACATTGTCAACAGTCTGCATAATGCCATTCGCAGATTGATGGGAGGCTAACATAAATAGGCCGCGAATGATTATGATAATGTACATATTTATAGGCTTTATAAGATTCGAAATAAAATGATCTAGTTCTATCGATGATCTTCGAAAAATAAAATAATGTTAAACTTGGCTCCACCAAATCTTATATTTTAAACATTGTAGATGAACTGTAAATGCATAATGTACTGTACTTTGATGAACTGTAAATGCATAATGCGCTAGGAAAGAATCAATAGTAAGTATCTAGACATGTAGAATGTGCTCTATAAATTTTCATACAAGTAGAATAAATCAGTTAGTGGTCAGACAATGATATGAGGTACAAATAATGAGTAAAGAACGTTCCACAAATTATCAGACAATTAAAATGTGTTCTGTAAGTATCCAAGTTAGAGTGTGCACAAATTATCAGACAAGTAAAATGACCCTCCTGTACGTGGTCAGACTAACATAATATGTCTTATAAATTTTCATACAAGTAGAATGAGTCAATCAGTGGTCAGACAATGGTATGAGGTATGTACAAATGAGTGGAGAACGTCTCACAAACGATCAGACTTTTAACGCGTCTTGTAGCTGATTAGACAAATAAAGTAAATACTATAAATTGTCCAAGAAGTAGAATAAGTCAATCAGTGGTCAGGCAACGGTATAATGTACTAACAATGAAAAGAGAACATGTAACAAACAGAAATGTCAGCGAACAGAGCTCGTACAGCGGCACAAAGTCGCTAATACATAACAAACAAGTGAAAACAATGAATAATTGAAAGAACAATAAAACCAGTGTTGACATTGTTTCATTTCCTGAAATCTCGAACAATTAAAGGTTCGTTTCGTCAGCACGTAATTCGCGAGATTAAGCGCGAGGGCCAATGATCCCGGATTGTTAACAATTGCACGAAATCTAGCTTTGCCAACAATGTTCGTGTTTCTTTTACATTTCCAATGTTTTTAACCGCTTACATTTCTCCCCGACGTAGTCTGTTTGTATGCAGAAACGCATTCCGCGAGGATCGAAGCAGCCGTTCTCGCCGCGCTGCGAGGCGAATTAAACGGAAATAAGATCAAGAAACTCGCGAGGGGGCGAGAACGGTTTCGTTTTTCCTTAGCGTGGTTGTTGTCGTCGTGTCGCCAACGGGAAAATGGAAAAGCGGGAAAGGTTCCCAAGGGAAAAGCCAGCTTGCTAAGTATTCATCAGCGGCGCATCGACGGCATCGATTATGCACGGGATGGAAGTTCAACAACTTGACGCGCGTGTGTTCTACTGTAACTCATTAACTTCTCCATTATTATCCCGGACGAATGTTAATAATAGCCTCGTTTCAACTTCCCGGCTTGCTCTGCCGTTCTCCAAATAGCGTGAACTATTATCGCGAAGTGATACTTCCGAACTGTAAACATGAAGTCTGAAACTGACTTACAGTAGCGCGAGTATGAAGTTAGGTTGGCTCGTGTGGAATAAACTTTTACCATGATTCATAGCAGAATCGGAACGATTTATTTAATAAAACAAACACTGGAAAGATTGTTTCGATTGATTTTTATACAGTTACAGATTATTTAGGATCCATCAGAACTATAAAATTTTAATCAGACTTTCGAGTTTCTTCCTCATTACGTAAATCCTACTTTGTACTTTCAACCCTCTTGCGCCTCACAGATTGTTATAATATCAATTACATCTGATACCTAAATGGAAAAATTATTTTCTGAATGTAAAGCGATAATGCCATTGTCTGCGATTGCCGTCGACTTACGCAACCTTTTCAAGCGTATCGAAATAAGAAATAAGAATTCATAGGTCGTCCAGCGATGAAATTCGATCGAGAACTTTTCTCCGAGTTTCATTAATTTTACTGAAGAAGGAGATGGAGGGAGATCGTTCTAGTAAAAGGACAAAAGCGATCCGAGGATGTCCCGACTCGTTTTAGAAATTTTCGCTTCTGGCCGGGTAATTGCTCGCAAAGGTTGCAGAGCCGGGAAAAACTTCTGCTGGCGCGATAAGACAACGAATATCGAATTACTCGGGTGATTTATTCAGTTGGCACCGACCTCGCAGGGATCTCGCGTGGCTCATTCATCAACGCGGCAGAATGCCGGGCGTTTAACATCCCTTAATAGAGCTTCCTGCGCGAGATTCGTGTAACACCGTCGTTCCTGTCGTCTTCTCTTTTCGCTCCGCAATCCCGCTGCTTGTGATCCCATTCAGACACTCGTCCTCCGATCCCTGAGGACTTTGAACTCTTGATCGATGATCTTTACCTGAAATTTCCTACGCAGGCGCCAGCGGATTTATAGATCCGTGATACTAATGTTTCCTGAGTATAATTTAATCGTACAGCAGTATTTTAAATTGATGAAATAGTTGAAGAATTTCGCAAAGAAATACCGCTCTCCTTTTGCAGATTTTTCAGATTAAATTAACATGTTATCTACCGGCGATTATGTCACATTATTTTTTAATTCATAGTCCATGCCTATTTTAATCTTTAAACAATCAGGCACCTAAAGTAACCTAATAATTTCGTTCGTTATTATTATGTAAGAAGTTATTTTTAAGCTTCCTTTTGGTGTAGTATTGTTATTTGAAATCCTATTAAAAGGCTTCCAGTAAATAAAGTGTCAATATGAGTCCCTCATATTAATTCGGAATTTGTTGTGCATTTAATCTTGTAAATATTTTAATATTTCAATTGTTTTGCTAAAAAATTGCTTTCTCTGAAATTAAATGTTCCTTTTTTAACAAATTCAATGAATTTAGAACGATAGAATTTACAAGTAAATAAAGTGATCTCTGAATATTTCACAATATTATTCTGCACAATTTTCACTGCGTCCTGCGTTTATTTTTTCGATGCCAACGACATGCGAAAAAATCATACAGAAATATCAGTCTCTGTAAATACGAGTGTAGACGCAAATTTGAAAAACCGTTAAAGCGGACACGTTATTCCCACAGTTAATGATTTTATTCTTTTCACTGCAAACAACAGTACCCCACATACAAACACACTATACGTATGTTTATTGCGACTGCAATAATCATTCGGTGTGACTCTCGTCGCGGCTAACATTGTAAATAAAACGATGGCTTATGTCCGCATAAGCATTTTAATCGTGCTGATTGAAAACAGTTGTGGGGGAAACGCAAATAGCCTAGACACGTTCGATAACAAATCAAGCTCGAAGTTGCCTGCATAATTAACAATCTGTTAACATCGTGCCTGTGTCCGAGCCCCGGTATGAATTTTTGACAGTGTATATCCGGGATGAATATTTTATAAGCGTTAAAGAATACACGGACTGGATAGATTCAGACTTCACCAATAATTCAGATCGAGTTGACAATTAAAACGAAAAATACAATTATTTATATTCTGTGACAAACAGAAGAAACTCGGAGAAAAATTGAGCGGCCATTCGAAATTTTCAGTCGATAAAATACTCATTTTGCACTGAAAGAAAAATTGAGTGGCCATTCGAAATTTGTCGCGGAAAAAAATGCTATTCAACCTTTTCCGGTAACAAAATCATTTTGCACAATAGCCCAATCGGATGATACTGAAGCTGCTCCCGTGCGAGTTTAAATTAAAATGTGTGTTGTGAGACTGCAACTCGAAGCTGCATGTCTGCGAAACAGTTTGACACAAATCCGCGCCGACGAAGGGCTGTTCCACCCTGCTTCGTGAACTAATAAATACTTTCCCCGATAGCGTTCAACTTGATCTCGTTGCTATTCGGTGCCGACTATTTGCAAAGCAGTGACAAAAACAGCTGGGAAACGTGTCGCACATTCATGAACCGCGTTTCATCGGCTTTGAGCTTTCAAACCCCTTCGGGTCTATGCAAAGCATAGATAAACAACGAACTGGATACACACAAATTACCGGGCGCGCTTTGCGTACGTTCCTAGCGAATTTCTTCTCACTCGTGTTTGCCAACTATTATACGACGGCCCTAGGGTCAAACGTCCCTAGGCAACCCTTTATTGGAATTGAATCACTACCCTGGTGACCCCGATGGCCAAGCTAAACCCTGCTACCTGGACTTCCGCTAAGCCTTCGACTAATTCCCAATTCCATCAGTGAAATCGTTTTTCCGTTAACCAAGATTCTGCGGGCATGGAGTGCTCCGGACTGCCCATCGCTTGCTATACTGACCAAAGAAACCTGGTTTTTCCAGGTGCATCTTGGACACTCGCTGAAATTGCAGATACGTGAGAAAACTCGTCGCGATTCGAAAAGGATTGATTAAGTCAATGCGGATTGTGGATTTTATACATTTATGACAGAAGTCAATAGAATAGCAGGAAACGGTAAAAAGGATGGAAAGAATTAAAGGATACTAGCGCATTCTTTATATCTTGTTGTAATTATCAAGAAATGCAATAAGAATTTAACGTTCGCTCCTTGAATTTTTATTTTTCATGAAGATCCATAGTCCAATTATTAATCTTGTCGGATTGATTGAGAACTTCAGAGAAATATTACAAGAAACAATACAGAAATTAGCAAAAGTCTATGAGGAAGGTAACAAGTGCGGATCTTTGGGCAGCATAATAATTATTTTTTTAATCTTCTAGCATTTTATATTTATCCAGATAATTTCTTCAGAAATGCATAAAAATCTGCAATCAAAGAATGAAAGTGCATTAGCTTAAGATATTTAAAAACTGAAACTACGAAGAAGCCAGCGAGGTGGTAACTCAATTGCCACTGTCACCTAATCCACGAATCACCAAGAGAGGCGACAAACAGATTGCCAAACAAATAGCCAAAAGACGCGAGAAGTTGATAACAGGATAGCTAAAGATTTGGAAAGTTAGGAAAGCAATAGGTCGCGTTTAAGGAACAAAGGCTAGAGAAAAGTTCACCGAAGCAGCGACGGGAGTGGTAGTAACCGGGAGGGAGGGGTGGAAGGAGGTCTAGCCAGAAGTTACCAGGACAATAGAAGAGTGACAAAGAAATTACCAAGGCAATAACGTAAGAGGTAACAAGATAAGTTGAAAAAACTTACGAAGAGAGTGACGAGGCTATCTTCTTCAGTAGCGGAGAGCTCCGAGGTTGCACTGTGGCTTCCTTAAATCTCTGGA
Source organism: Halictus ligatus (assembly GCA_028454255.1). Lineage (NCBI taxonomy): Eukaryota > Metazoa > Arthropoda > Insecta > Hymenoptera > Halictidae > Halictus > Halictus ligatus. The sequence goes on from CM052140.1 coordinate 7,017,467, forward strand.
ACCCGCCGCGAACATTTATTTCATTATCGTAAACTCTGGCTGGCCTACGCAGACTGCTAATGGGGAGAGAATAAACCACATTAACGCGACATTAACACTTCAAAGCGGATGCTTTAGGCAATTTCATGGCAATTGTTCGGCCCCACACAGACCGAACGTTAGATTTACAACATAAACACGATCGGCTGCAATAGCCGGGACACTTGAGGCGACGCGACGGTCCCAGGATTTTGGGTGTCACTGGATACCAACTCGAGACTCCTCATGAGCGAGCCCTTTGACAGGGCAATATAAAAATATCTCGTTTTCCAGACTATATCTTCTTTCCCATATCCTTCGTACCCAATTCATTTAGGCAATCTAAACACAGTTCCACCAAAGCGCATCCCTACTCCGACGACCAAAATGCACCATCCACTCACCAATTAGAAATCCTTTAGTCACCCTTTACAGTTAAGAACATCCAATAGAAGAAGACTCAGAATTTACATTATACATAACACGACAGCAAGAAGTAGATCTCGAATAGTTCTCGAACAAAACACAACGCGCTAGAACACAAATTGCTCGCGGCGAAAGCACATCTTAGAACACGAAAACCACTCGCACCGAAAACATCTCGAAAGGTTCTCGAACCACACTCGTTATACACATTGTATCTTGTCGACTGATTGTGCCGGTTGAAAATATATTGAAGTTATTATTACAAACGTCGAATTTCGGAAGTTACGACCCCGCGAAGTCCGGCATACGGATTGACGACACTTCGGACGCCTCAGCAATCGTGGTGACGTTCGTGCAAATCCTCATTGCACCGCGGATTTTATGCATTTCTGACAAAAAGGAGTAGATCAAATGCTAAACAATAAAAAAATTCAAAAATTTGTGGATGCTGTTGTATTATCTCCTCCGCATTCAAATGATTAAAAAAATAAGTATCTACGCCGTCCCTATATCTGGAAATTAATGCAGAGAAAATGCAATAAGAGAACACTTCAAAGTTTGGAAAATCAGTAGTAAAGTGTAAAACCGATCAGCCGAAGCTAGAAACGCGTTTTCGGATGTGCACCGCAAGAATCAGCAATTGACCCGACGTTTCGCGGGGAAATCCCTTCAGGACGAAACGCTGTCGAATCGACGTCGAGTAATTAAGGGATGGTTTGTCGGTTGACAGGGAAAACGACGCGCACGGGAAATATGTCACCGCTGTCGAATTGATCTGTCCCGAATGGTGCAGCGGGCTCGAAGACACGCAGCAAATTCGAAACGCCATGTCGAACATCGCGGGCCTAGGGGAACAGGAATGCAGCAAGGAATTCCAGGAAGATCGATGGGTGAACCGTGTATTAATTAGGTCCCGAGTCGCCGACACCAAGCCACCCCGTCGCAGTATCTTAGCTCGTGACGATTCCGGGTCGAATCTGTCGAATTCCTCGAACGAGATCATCTTGGACTCCGCCTGCCTTCCAATATGCGCTCAAACAATATTTTCTTGTGTCTATCCGAAGGCTGGAATACTTTAAGATGGCTCATGACGGATAGACTGCGGATTTTATACATTTATGAAAAAAGTTACTAGGTGTAATTCATAACATTTAAAAGATTGAAAGAATGTAACAATGTCGGTATACTATTTGTGACATATGAAAATGATTGATGAGGTAAATCAATTTTTACTTAGATCAATTTTATTTTATTATTTTTCATAAAGATTCGCAGTATAATCACTACACCGTTTTAAATGCATTAAAGTGGTTAAAAGACAAAGATTACTTTAGTCTGATTTCTATGTCTTACAGTGAGCTTAGAAAATGTCGCAGAAAAAATAAATGGACATTTTCTAAGAAATTACGAAGGTAAACGAAGTTTTAGTCACTGCAGCGGTCAAGTAAATCGTAGTGCAAGAATAATTGATGGAAGACAATGTCGAGAATTGGTTATTGGGCTTCCGGGACCCATCTGCGAAACTTCCGAAAGATAATGAAGCCAGTTGAAGGGTTGCCCGGCCAGAAACTCAATTTCCCGTGGCGAGAACGGCAGGAAGTGAGAAAAATTGAACAGTTAATAATTAAGTAACCGGTTCTCCTGGTCAAGTTTCATTTTCTATGGGGGCCGAGGCGAAACGCGAAAAATTAAACTTGCCGTTCGAGGACGGTTCACATCAGCTCCACGGGATACAGAAGAGCTCTTCTTCTGCTGTAACGGCAGCGCGACGCGACGTTCCGTAATGAAATTTCGCTGGCCGACGTTTAGGTTCTCTCGCGGAGATAAAAAGGAAATTTTAGCTTCAATTACCCTGACCAACGAGGATGGAGCAAGTTTTCAAGAGTAGAGAAAAATGGTGAAGCGAAATGCATGGTTTAACACGATTCGCGATTACAACAAAAAGATACTTTCGAAGGGATGCTAATGTGAAATATGGATTTTGTGCGGTCCTTATTAGGAAAATTCCAACAGTGTTCTAGATGGCAAGGTTAGCGATCTCGCAGTTTAATATGAACCATGGGAAATTTATGATTGCTTCAGGTTAGACCTCCAGATACATGCTATTCTGCGAGCTTTATTAAATGCCATAAATAGATTATCGATGTTCATGCATTTTTGGTAACTTTAGGAAGGTTTGTATTTTACTTATTTTCTGACTGTTCCTTTAGACTGCAACGAAACTTTTCCTCGTTCCTGTTTTCATAAAATAATTTCTGCAAATTGATAAACGTAATTTAAGACCTTTCTTTATGAATTTTGTATTTATAATTCTCAATACATAAAAAATAATATACTGTATGAAATTTTATATAGGATATAATAAGTGTATCCTTTCGTTCTTTAATTTATCTTGAAGAAATAATAACCAAACTGAGTTTCACTGTAAACACAAGATTAATGTTTTATTCGCTGTTTACAATAATTATTTACATTATTTATATTGGTTACACTCTTACCTGTGAACACAAGAAACGACATTAAAAGCTATTATTCCACAAAGATTTATGTAAGAGTGTGACACTTTATTCAGACAATCCGAATCAATTAGATTTTGTAATGCGCGTCGCTTTTCTCTCTTTTGTCTCTACTCTGATCAGCTGTCAGGCCGCCATCTTGTTCTACATACATACGCAATATCTAATTCAAAATGAGTTTTAAATGGAATATGATAAATTTACATAACTTCTATCGTATTTCTTTTACATAGGATATTCAATAATTTATGAAACTAGAAACTTATATGAAGACTTAGAAAAACATCAAATGCAAAAAGGAATTTGTTCAATCATTTGCTTTCTGAATTTAATATTTCCAATTTCTACATTGTCTCTCCGTTGCAACCATTTCAAGAAAATATATTCTTAGAAATGTACTGTATGAAGTAGTACATCGGATATTAAATCATGTTACGAAACTGAGAATTTACATAAAAATGTGCATTTAAAAAATTGTTTATCAAGCAAATGCAATTGTATGATATTTTACTTTCCTTTCGATATTTTAAATTCCTGCATTACAACAATTTTTAAACAATCAATTTTCATAAAGTTTAGCAGTCCAATGACAAATAGAAAAAATAATTGTTTGAATCTTTTCTCCATGAATACACTAAATATTTCCAATTTTTAAAAAGTGCATTACATCAGTAGTTATATAGAAAATTAAATATCACTTCTGTTGAATTATATTGAAATATTATTTATAAGAGTATCGTATTTAGTATTTCTGGAGTAAGTTAATTTTCTGTTTTGGGTTGCTGAGAATGTCATGAAAAATTCCAAGCGAGAGAGCACGACAAAAATTTCCTTTTTCTGGAATACGGGATGAAAAATAGTTCAGCGTCCGCGTCAATGGGAATGAATATTTATGCCCTGCACCTATTCTCCGAGGCACAAGTAATTATCACTGACAAGACCAGCCGAAAAAAATACATGTACGGTGCAGGCTATCCGCGCGTCCATTGAAACTGTTTGTTCTCCCCGCTCAATTAGGGTTGCGGCTATTCGTACGTCTACTGTGAATGGCTTCAACGCCTACGCAGCAAGCGTCACGGCGCCAAGGAATACCTACGACACAATTCCCCTGGCGCACGTCCCATGAATAATAAAAAGGATCACGAATAATCATTTTTGATTGTCACCGCAAACAAAGCGCGAGGGTAGCCGCCAAGATCATATCGATATTTCCTGAACCGCGTCATTGTAATGGCATTCCAGAGCTCTGGAACTTGAATTGGACTCGGAAATTAGGGGACATACTTTTCAGGATATTGGAAAGCCATGAGAAAGCAATTAAAGAGCCTTCGATTAATTTTGCTGTCGTCCCAGATCTTCTTGCGATTTTACTTTCTAATTTGTGGAATCGGGAAGAACGTAAATATTTGTAACGAATGCAACACGGAGGTAACCATTGCATTATTACCTTTCCTCTCGCAATTTTATTATACTCACCTCGGTACCCTTTCGGGGCTGACATTGACGTTAGTGTAAAAATAGCTTCCCGTTTGAAACAGACAAGTGTAGCCAATATTGGCTGCTGTCATTTCTTTCTGGGATTGCTTTCGGAGTTATAATGTTTTATTAAATTGTTTTATGAATTATGAATGAAACATTTTTTATTCCACAATTATTGGAATTATAACAGAATTTTGATGTAGGGAAATGATGAGAATAAGTTAATTTATTTGGATGAGTTTAGCAAATATTGAACCTGGTCTGACTATTTACAGTCTTCCTCTACTTATAAGAAAACTCAAACTAATTTTTGTTCTAAGCCTTGCAATTTTTAAAACCGACGTAAAATCCACTTGATTTTTAAAATAATAAAGCTACAAAGTTTTGACTGTATAAATAACTAAAGTGGGTACTGAAGGCATTAAACAACACTTCAGAAAAATATTTCTGAATGGCGGCTAAACACCATAAAAAATTCAGTCGAATTTGAAACAAGACATAAACGCTTCAGAAATTAAATAGCAAATATGTACGTAGTTCGCATTTAATTAGGCGTCGCGCTTCGAAATTTTAACAAATTGATCCAGCGGCTCGTTCGCCAACTAGCCGGCAAAAAATTCGCCTGTTTCGCGAGAAACACGAGGATGGAAAATGACCAACCGGTCGCGAAAAACTTTTAATTGTTCCGCTTGTTAGACTGCCGACATTCGCGTGTCGCCACGCCCGCGCATTACCCTGTCATGAGAATTTAATCGGGTCTCGACCTGATATGTCGCGTCACGGCAAAAAAGATTGGCGAAGAAAAACTCGCGAGTTCTCTCTTGGAAATTTTGCTTCTGGTTGGAAAACTGACGCGAGGCACTTCGTATGCGCGAGAACGTTGCCGACGCAAACAGTTCCTCGAGGACTTGGCTTTTTGAGGAAGTGGATTGCGAATCGGCTGCGAGTGGTCGTGTTAGTCGAAATTATTCGGATCTGTGCTTTTTTTCAAAAAACTATTCCACTGAAAAATTGGGGGAAACGAATATATTCGATGCACGTCAGACACCGAAAATATTTCATTGAAAAATTGGATGACACGAATTTATTCAGTGCATGCCAAACATCAAAATTGTTTGTATAGTTTTCATAAATTGTATAGAAAATAGAATTGAAAAAAGGTTTAAGGTGGTCTAGGTTATTCATTAACCCTTAATCTATCGGAAAAGTAATTTGAGACATTTTTTTAACCAATTATAATAGAAGAAATTAAAATATACATGCATAACAATCTACAGTCTGCGAATGTAAATATTAATCATTATAAAAATACCAATTGAAAGTAAAGAAGGTTCTTTGACGTAATTCGGGATGCGAATAATTGATATTTAAACGACCATTAGGTAACTGTTGTTAAGTGGATCGTCGAACAGAATGCTTCGACGTATTTCACACAGTCGCAGGCACGGTGAATGCATAAAGTCCGTCGACTCGCGAGCAATCTCGATTCAAGTGCACGCAACACCTCAATTCTTGCACCTGTAAGCCGAAACGGCTGCATTCACGTCACCTTGAGAGCCGCGAGGGACCCTCTAGCGATTATTGAACTCCATTGCCACGCGGTACGTCGATATTCTATTGTCACCAGTATTTCGAACTGTCGCCGGATGTTTTGAATCGTGTTTAGCTCACTCTATTTCCTTATCGACGATTCTACACTTTCTTGGGCAAGCAGAACCTATAAATAGTTCTTGATCTTCGAGATGTATTCTAAAAATGTACATCTCCAAGAAATAAAATCAATCCACTTCCATGAAGAAACGTGCAGGAACTCTTGCAGAAAATGTAGAAACAAATACAGTAACGAGCAAAACTGAGTCTACACTATTTGAAGCAACATAACTTTTTAGAAATTAGATCAAATGACTTGAATGTTATTGAGAAATTAGAAGGATTAGTTTATTAGACGAGGTGTAAAAAATTTTTGAAAACACTTTCAATTGGTAAAAGTTGATTTTTTCAGTTTTTTTATCTGAGCCTGTATTGAAAATTTAAAGAATATATTTGATTCGCTGGAATAAATTATATCCATGCTGAAAATTTCACCGATATTGGTTAATTCGTTTACGAAGTGGAAGAATTGCCATTTTTCACGATTTTCGATTTAAAATCGCACTTTTAATCGTTTATAACTCGTAAACAAATTAATCAATATCGATGAAATTTTCAGCATGGATATAATTTATTCAAGCGAATCAAACACATTTTTTACATTTTCAATACAGGCTCAGGTAAAAAAGCTGAAAAAAACCAACTGTTACTATTTCTTTTGCGATTCCGACCAATTCAAACTTTTTTCAAAAATTTTTTACACCTGGTCTAATAAACTAATCCTTCTAACTTCTCAATAATATTCAAGTCATTTGATCTAATTTCTAAAAAGTTATGTTGCTTCAAATAGTGTAGACTCAGTTTTGCTCCTTACTGTACGTATGTGCAAAATTGCACAGTGTCCAATTCCGCGCGGATGAAGTTGCAGTTGCAGTTGCACTCGTGAAAATATTTGACCCGTTAAAATATTGAAAGAAATATAAAACATTAGAAATATCAGAAAAATTTGTCTCGAACACATAAAAATTAATAGGGAAAGAAATAAATTTCTATGCAATTTCCATTTCTTTATAATTTACAACAAATTTTTATTCCACATAAAAATCCGCAGCCTATCTATTTCACTCGCAATTTATTCAGATTATTCTGAATTGATGATATCAATGATATCATGAATTGGAAGAAAATTGCAACCCTGAGCATTCGTTCTTTGAACAATTTCTTGGACAGCCTCCCCATTGTTTAATGTCTCCACAAAGGGGGCATCCTTCGCAAAGATGATATTTAAACCAGGCACGTTTCCTCATCACCATTTTCAAGCACACTTCTCGCCGTAAGGTCCCAGAAGCCATTACATACCACTGTTCCCGGGAATGGTCAACAAACATTTTTATTGGATTATTACGAATCATCTTTGTTTTAAAATCGCATTTCTATTTCTGAATCCTTGGGCTCCGTTCCTGCATTTAGAACATCGTGGGCGTGCAGAAACTATAAAAAATTGCTCGAGGCAGTTCAAAGGGATGTATACTTTTGAGAATAAGTCAACAAAAAATTAGAGTCGAATGAAAAAGAATACTAACGCTGCTATGGTTGAACTGACCCACTTCCAATTTTGAGCTGTTATTAACATCATGAATGTGCTCCTCGCAAATAAGCGTTAAAAATATTCGCTTGTTTACACCAGAATGGGAGTTAAACTTCCACAGAGATGTACATGTTTGACCACAAATGTTCTAAACAAAAATTAAGACCAATGGATTATCACCTGTTCGTTTTTTATATTTTCTTCATTACAACACATTCCTTTTAGTTTAACATACAATTTAAAATTATGTACTTTCGCTATTTTTGTAAGAAGTTAAAATATTGTGAAGAAATCGTTAAATCGTTTCCAAGTAACAATTAAATGTAGAACCACAATAAAATACTGTTCATCTTTGACAGAGACACGTTATCTTCTACAATATTCTCATATTATTAATTCTCACTTCTAACATAGAATTGGAAAAATTTTTAATCCCACGCACTTATATATTTTATGGGAAGCTAAACATGGCTATTTTTACCGACCAACTTTGATGAGATCACTTAGCATTGTAAGAATTCAATAAAATCATATACTGATCATTCATTTCGCAGGAACATTACTTTGACTGCCGATTAGTTGTAGTTGCCTAACCGAATGCAGATGGTTTCAATTAACTAAAATCACTTTCTAGTTGGTGACAATTTCGAAATGTCCTAGCAAACGAGTCTGCTCCGACGACAACAATTTTAGTTTCGCCATAAAAATAATATGACGTGGCCGTTTCATTTTGAGCGAAATTGTCCCCCGTGCAGGGACATTAAACTCTTATCTCCGGCTGCAACAAGCTCCCCGATGTCGTTATGCTCCTCCGTTCTACAACGATATCTGTTGGCCTGGAGAATCCTTCGCTCTCGTGGCGGTTCATACATGCTAACGATATTTCGGGGAACAGTGATCCCTTTATAAGAGTGGAAAGAAAAAGTGAAGTTTCTGGAGCGTAAATCGGTTTCCTATGTAAATATCATGAACCCGAACCAGGTGCCAGGCCGAGTCCACCCGAGCCCGGAGTGGATTCCCCGCGATTTTGTAATTCCACCAAGATTTTATCAACACCGTCCTTTCCTGAAAACAATAAATCCACAGACACAATATAACGCTGTACGTAGAATGCAGAAGTTTTACTAGAGTTTGCTGAAATGTCTGCTCCTGTGGTTAAAGTTTCAATGCCACGTCTCACTATGGTAGATTAAATTTCACTATACGGTGAAACGGCAGGATTTCTATTCTTTATTACTTGTACATTTCTTTTTCATTCTTTTAACACTGAAACTCTGCAAAAGAATCAGTAAAATATTTTCTGCGTTACTAATCTTTGTAAAAGAATCAATAAAATATTTTCTGTATTAATAATCCTCGGAAATTTCATATTCTAGTGACTCTTTTAAGTCAGGAGTATTTGCTCTAAGATTTCTGACGTTTCATAAATTGATTCATGACGCTGTATATTTTTAAAAAGGTCCATCATACTGAAAAGATGAACGACTAAACTTTTGTGGTCAACTAAATACATTTATGGGACATAAATTTCTTTAATAACAGGCCGCAAGTGTGATCGAGGGGATTTTAAACTGTCCTACAACCACGCTTCGGTTCTCGGCTCGCGGCAATCACTATCACAATTTACGTTGGATGAACAAACACGAAGGGGGAATGTTTCAATCCAGCGATTCGAGGGAAAAGGGAAGTGAAACGGACCGAATTGGTTCTCGTGTAGATCTTTGCTGGGTACTCTACTGTAAACATTTTTAAAAACGTTCAATATGTATCAATTAGTAACATTATTATTAACTTTTAGTATCAATTATTATTTTACTTTTCTGAGTAAGGACCAGCTTATTTATCTTGTCCGACCAATGCCACGTTTATTCTACTTGTCTGATAAACGCCTTAATTGTTCTACTAGTATGGTCAATTCCAGAATTGTTCTACTTGTATGGTACAAATCGTGGATTGTTCTACTCTTTCGACCAAAGTCTGGGTTATTCTACTAGCCCGATTAATAGGTAGATTGTTCTACTTGTATGGTCAATTCCTGGCTTATTCTACTTGTATGCCCAAAGCCTGGTTTATTCTACAAGTCTGACTAATTCCTCTCCCAGATAGCATGCGACGTCTTAAAGACGTCTTTTGTACGTCCACTTTACGTCTGTAAGTCTTACGTTTAGAAAAGACGTCTTTAAGACGTCTCGTTTCAGACGTAAAAGCGACGTATTATTTCAGACGTCTTTAAGACGTCTCACTTAAGACGTAAAAACGTCTTTTTCGAGACGTTTTATTTCAGAGGTTTTAAGGATATGTTTTTCGAGACTAAATAACTTGAATTTCTTGGAGATGTTATGATAGTGGCTATTATACTGTTCAATGACTAAACTACTGTGTCTTAATTTTGCTAATGCTTGGAATGACAAAAAAATAAATTTCATTTAATGCAAACACGTGGATGAGGTACATATATAATTACAACATTACAATTAAAACTAAACATTAAACTTAGACATTAAACATTAAAATTAAACATAATTGCTGGCAATTAATTGCTGTAATTGTAATGTTTAATTTTAATTTTAATATATACTTTGAATGTTATAATAAATATTAACAATAACAATAAAATATTGCTTTATTCATTTAAATTAATTTTATTTTAAGTAACATTTATGGACATCTCTAAGACGTGTAAAAGATGTCTTAAAGACGTCTGTTTGCATCATCTGTCTGAATGTCCATCGACAGACGTCTTTAAGAAGTCTTTAAGACGTCTGTGTGCTATCTGGACTATTGTTCTGCTTGTCTGACTAATTCCTCTGTTGTTCTGCTTGTCTGACTAATAATATTATTTTGTGTAGTCAATCAGTTTGACAAACAAATGGCTGAATTGATATTCCTCAGAGATGAACACAATGCGAAACTGATCCATTCGAATTGAATTATCAAGACGCTTATCAATGTTTGTCGAGTCCCCAGTTTACTACACAATCATTGCGGGAAAGAGGAATGGCTTCGAATAAAAACAGCGAGAGGAACGCTGGCAGCATAACCCGACACGATAATTTATAATTCATTTCTTTCCCCGAGCACGAACCGGGCGCAGAGTTTCAATTTCCGCGATGCGCCGAGACGTATAAATTTATTTCCCTTTGTCGTCTGCGACGCCGTAAATGCAAACCGCGCGGCGGATTATCGGCCGAACCGCGTTCTGAATTTTCTATATCGAACGATATTGATTATGCAAATCCCTCGCGCCATTTCGAATGGATCCCACCGGTTATCGGGCCGAGAGCGTCGCGACACCCGCGACGGATACTTGCACGTAAAATCGAATCGCACCACCCCCCACTCTGCCCACTGGAAGTTCCTTCCATACAAAATCGTTTATTGACTCCTCGCTCTTCAGCTCGCTACACTTCCGAGACTGTCGAGCAAAGAATGATCAAAATACGAGAATTAATCATTTGAAGTCCTGTTGTTGAACTGATCCACTTGACCTGTCTGACTAATGTCTGATCTATTCTACAACTGTGGCGGATTACTAATTTCTTATACTTTCTATCTATCAGTTGATCTGTTATATGTGTCTGGGTAGTCCTTGAATTAGTCTACTATGGCCAATAATGCTTATTCGACTTCTCTGACTGCACATTTTATGCATTTATGACAAAAGGGATTGGTCAAATATAAAACTGGAAAAAAATTAGGAGAATTGGATGACGCTGTTATATTATTTTAGACCTGTTATAATTATTGAAAAAGGAAATGCATTTTTATATAATTTCTCCTCCGTAAAATTGACGTGGACAATGTTTATTTAGCATAAAAATCCGCAGTCCTAGACAATGATACATAAAATATGTCCACAATGCTGACACATTGGTCTGATCAGTGACCTATCTGTGCCATGTGTCTGTTCAACAGCTCGCCTGTACTACTAGCCCGATCAATGGCTTACTGTTCTACTTGTCGGCCCAAATGCTGACACATTCTACTCGTTTGACCAGTGTCCTGTCTATGCTGCATATCAGTTCAAAGGCAGCCTTACACTGCTTGTCTAACCAGTAATTTATTCATGCCACTGCCCGATGAATGTTCGACCTCGACTACTGTTTGTCATAATATCGAGAACTTGACCACAATATACAAATAATAACAACAATTCCGTCGTGCTACTTCTACGTGCTTCTTCTTCTCACGACTTCTCAGTCGATGTCCGCGCACCTCCTATCCTACTTTTCTTCAACAAGAACTTTTTCCATTCCAATTTGTAGGGGTGAACCTCTTTATTTCACTTCGACAATCGACTGGTCGACTTTCACTTCTGTGGCCTACAACCACTGTCCCACATATATTCCAAGCAATATCGTTCATAGTTCACGCTTCCAGCAAGCAACCGTAAGGATTTCACTTTCTTCTCAAATCACCACAAAACTTCAACGTTTGCCATGCACGCTGAATATTATGAGCAAAATTAACAAACAATTCTCAGCAATAAATAAATATGCTCCACTCGTCGTATTTCCTACCCGCGAACGCAATCTTTTCCTGTTTCTTCCAACACGTTCCACTTTGCAATACTGTAAAAATAGCTTTCGAAAAATTGTAAATATGCGATATATCGCTATCGAATATTCTCTCCGCGATCTCGCTGCGCTTTGTCATCGGCAATGCCATATTTTATAGGGAAAATCGGAGGACGGCAATACAGATTTCCGTTTCCCGGAATCGTCGCCTGACGGAGGGAAATCGAGGATCGTATCGGCGAACGGAACAAGATTCAAGGAACAATCTCCATTGCATATGCATTACGTCATTTCCCTGTCGGTACCGCTGCTCCGTCACTGGCGGGGATCGTTGAATTTCCCGACAATCCTCGACGTCAACGTCGTCATC
>CM052140.1:7030070-7065223 GCA_028454255.1 Halictus ligatus
CCCCCCCCCCCCCCCCCCTAATAGCCGAGCAATTTCGCGGCAAGAACAATGAACGCGTTTAACGTAATTTGTTTCGAGCAAACCACGCTCATCGTTCGATCATCGCTCCGGCAAGCAACGGGGGTAATTGTCCTCGCCCTGAAGTGCATCGCGAATGCACCGGCACACGCTGCAACGGAACACCTGTTTTTCGGACAACAAAAACAGACATTTCACGTTTTAAAAATACAGATGATCTTGGAATCTTGGAAAAAGATTGTACATCATCGTTGCATGCTACCCCCTCAATCATGTACTAATTTAAGGGTTTCATCGTCCCCACGGATTCAGGACAGGCTACTTAAATTTGTTGTTTATTATTTTTGTTTTTATACTGATGAAATAAGAACCGACATAATTGATGTGACCAGCTCCCTTTTGCAAAGGCTAAAGTTGATACAGTGAAACTGAATATTTGCGAAAAGATACCTCATATTAGAGCCGATGAATGCGGCGTGTACGTTCGAGCCCGTGTTTCGCGCTTCACGTTCGACAGGTCATAAACCGATCCAGCAGACCATTTCTACCTCTTTCGCAGTTTACAACGAGTCCCATGACAATTGTCGCGCGTTGTCGCGTTTCGTTTCTGAAATAACAAAAACCCGTGGATATGTAAGAGGCTTGATGAATATTTGATTACAATTTCCGTGCGTGACCCGAATTTGTCGATGCAATTATCGGGTCGCACATTTTTATGAGCGGCTCAATGGTTTACGTGCTCGAGACGGGAGAGAAATTTTATCCAGCTTTAACCGGACAAAATAATTGTTGAAAACTTTCGGAGAAGGCTTGGAAATTTGTTTATGGCATTAACAAGACGCAATAATTGTACAAAGCTTCTGGGGAAGCTTTGAAAAGTTGTTTCTGGCATTAACAAGGCAAAATAATTGTATACAGCTTCTGAAGAAGCTTTGGAAATTTTTTCTAGTATATTAACAAGTTGAACTAATTGTAGAAAGTTCCCGGAGAAGCTTTCGGGTTCGTTTGGTCCAAGATAATGGAACAATTTGTTCTGTACCGACTAAAAAGTTTGCAGCAGTGGAAAGAAAATTGAAAAAGTAGGAATACAATTTCCCAGTATACCTAGCTATTGCACATGAGAATTTTAATTCAAGTGTCATGGATGGGACATGCGATTGCAAAGCGTTTGAAACACAGTATGATAAAAAAGTTAATATAACAAGATTATAATTGTATTTGTATCCTGACAAAACCGTTTAAGTACATTGAAACGATTTAATATTTTAAGTTTTTCGATTTATATAAACTTTGTCAAACCTATTACTTGAGGAATTATTTTTTAATTCCTTCAAAACAACTGAACATTAAATTCTGAATTATTTGTACCTTTTCAAACCACGTCTTTGATGCACATTTTTAGTTTAATGAAATTAATATCAAATAAAATTTCGTATTAATTATAAATTTCGGTAAACTCGAAGTTACGATGAATATTACTGAAGTTTGAATTTTTATAATTTTATGCAGACTTCGAATTTTATCAACTGCGAGCGCACAAATTTTAGTCTAATAATACGAAAAATGACTAAAAAGCGAAAATTTCGGGGTTTCGCGGGACAGCGTGCCGCTGATGAGATTTTCCAGCATGGACGTGACTTTTTGAAAAATTATTCCCAGCTGACGTTGCTGCACCGCTTACACACTGCTATGTAACACTGATGAAAACTGCAGCGTTAGCAAAATGTTCTCGTCATTTTTGACAAGGGAACACGTGGGTGGGTACAACATCGTGTCAAAGCTCGATTGAATATTGAGAGTTCGAGCGTTAATGTCGAATTGATGCTCAATTGTGAATAAATTCTGCTGGTATATAATATCGGCGGCGATTTAATCGATAAACGAGATTCAGCTACTGTCGATTCTGCTCCGATATATGGATTGAACGTCTGCAGAATTTATTTGTGGAAAAATTGCGGTTAATTTACCAATTAGACGCGACACGTTTAATCGGTAAAGTTGCTTCAGGCCTGCGGGAGGCTAAATATATCTTTGATCTAGATCACTGTAGATGAAATATTCACTGCCATAAGGCAACATTGAATATTTTCGTGTAGAACTGATAGCACCATATGGCGCTCCATGGACACATATTACCTTTTAAATAGATTCTGTTCGAATCACTGGCCGGAAGCTGCTTATCGATTCATCCGGACATGTCCTTCAATTGATATTGAACCATATTAATTTATATTAAAAGCTATTATTTGTTACAATTGTTGTTACGTTTTTAATCGATCGAATCTCTTCTTTGTAAATGTATTTAGATTTTTAAATACAAAAACGGAACTTGTAAAAATTGCAGTTCAGGCAGATTGTGAGTTCAACTAACGCTGTAAAATATTGGAATTTTATATTTGCATAGAAAATTTGGAAAATATTGTAGTAATCGTTTATCTTGAGCTACTTGTCTTTGAATTTATTATTTATTTATTTAGTTATTGTTATTGTTTTACATGTTGCATGTTCATACGACATAGACGATTCTGCGCCGAAACACTAGCCATTCATAATTTCTGCATCAGATAAAGTTCGCCTGACGCTGTTAGCTATAACTTCACTTTGTCATTTGTTATTTTCTCGGCAAGAGAACGCAAGATGTAAGATATAAGGTTGCTCGGAAAGTACAATCCATTTTTTAATGTCAAGTTTACATACTGAAAACTGCAAGAAGCAGATAGAAAATTATTATTATACTGCCCTACAATTTTTCAACGGCACAGGACGACAACTTTAAAATCTTTTAATAAATTCACGTATCTGACGTGTTTGACGAGTTGCAAGATGAAAAGAATCACGTGTTCAGAGAAAATGCTGCATCCGAATGTAGACACATATTGCCAAATATTTATAAATTCAATTTTTGAAAAACTGAAGTTATGTTTCTCAACAAAAATGTATGTTCTGAAAACCCCAGATAGTTATAGATTATTAAAAATCTGCAAACAGGAAAATAACAAATTGTAGATAACAAGAAAAATAAAAATACATGTGCACATTCATCTCATGAAATTTAAGAATGGAAATTTTTATCCAAAAAGTGAAATATGCGTTTACAGTGGTTGCTCGATATATGTCCAAAACACGGGTCTGCCCAGGAACATATATCAGCCAGGAGATATACTATTCTTTGATCCACGCCGTAGAATAGGACAATAGAGAAAATACGAAATAATACGAAACAATGCAAGAATTTTTATAGCGTCTATATTAAATATCTACGAAGAAGGAACTAATAGACCAATGGCTCACAGACAACAAAAAAATTGTAACGCAACGAATGAATAAACTAAATTTCCGTGAAACACGTTTCTGAAAACAGAATGGAACATGACGACAGACTCAATAATCGATCACGTTCCCCAGACGTCTTTTGCCACTAAAATTTTCAGAATTTCCGCGGACGTGATCACGCCTTCATTCCCGATCGTTGAACGGCTTAATTAAATCGCCGGAAAAAAGAGAGTCTGATGCGAATCCAAAAAAAAAAAGAAGAGAGACAGCCTTCAGCAGGATCCTGACCGGGTGGTCGGATTGGATGTTCAATCTCAAAGTTGATTATCGAGCATCCCCCAATCAAGCGTCAGTTATATCGGAAATCGAAACGGTTCCCGGTCGAAATCAAAAATACAATTGGAGAGAAAAAAAAAAGGAACCACGTCGACACCAATCTGTTGTGCCGTTAATCATTTCTGCCAGAGAAACTCGTTTTCCGTTCCGATGATTGGTTCCGCCTGCTACCTTTTGACGAAATTCCAGACTCTGCGACTTTTCTCTGCCTGGTCAACCAAGAAAAGTAAAAGCCGGGAGAAAGCTGCCAGAAAACCAGCCGACGCACCAACGTTTCGTTCGTAAAACGATTTATTTATATGATTTAACCGTAAGAAAAAGCAATCATGGAAATATACAATTCATCTGTCGACTTGGTTATTTTTTTCTGTTTGATGAAAAGCAAAAGCAGTTTTTTAAAATCAATAATTACCATCTTGTGGTAAATATCTTTAGATATAATAAGCAATTTTTTAAAATCAGTCTTATGCACTTGAGTAACAGTGAATAATTTATATTATTTTCCCACAAAAACGAAAATGATACAATTTTGTATTAAAATGAAGTCCTCAGTTGGTATTTCTAGAATTGAAAGTCTGTAGAATTGACCGTCTTGTGCGATGGTCTTCTACTGGAAAGGATTTTTCAAACAAATAAATATTGTGTGGTTAGATAAATACTGTTATTCTATAAAATTTTATGAGCTTATATAAATGGAATAAATAACAATGAATGGCAATCGTTAACGATAGGCAAATTCGTCAAATAGATGTCCACAAAAAAAAAGATGAAACAAGGAACATCTACTAGACAGCTTTTTTATTTTAAACTTTCGCAAGCGATATTTTAGCACCAGCCTTCAACTTCAATATTTCGCACTCTTTGTAACGAGCATATGTCAAAGTGACATAATTAATAGCTGTGCAAAAATTTAAAGAATGTATTTGATTCGCTCGAATAAATTATATCCATGCTGAAAATTTCACCGATATTGGTTAATTCGTTTATAACTCGTAAACGAATCAAATACATTCTTTCAATTTTCAATACAGGCTCAGATAAAAAAGCTTAAAAAACCAACTTGTACTTTTTCTTTTGCGATCCGACCAATTCAAATTTTTTTCAAAAATTTTTTACACCTCGTCTAATAAACTAATCTTTCTAACTTCTCAATAACATTCAAGTTATTTGATCTAATTTTTAAAAAGTTATATTGCTTCAAATAGTGTAGACTCAGTTTTGCTCGTCACTGTATGTATGTACGAAGTGGATAAATATTTGGAGTTAATCAAATGCAAACCTGCATGTGTGTATTTGACTCGGACAAATGAAATCAATTTCTCGCGCCAGCGAAATGTTCATTTGCGGACATTAATGAACTAACGACTGATCTGGACTAGTGATCTTGTGTTGCTTTTACCGTTGTAATTACTTACTTTTTCGCCGGTATTATTTGTACCAATCAAGGCTATTAATAGATTGTAAATTTTATGCATTTGTGATAGAACTGGGTTCGTGACATTTAAAACACTAAATAGATTAAAGAAATTTCACAATATCTATCACCAAAAAAAAATTCTGCTTTTCCCAATTGATGCAGAACATTTTTATTTTGCACACAGATCTATTGTTTGGCTATTACTATAAGAAGGACTTGTCAACTTGCAAACGATCGAAAGAAAAGAACGTCAGATTATCATTTACGTGGGATTTCGGTGACGGCTGAATAGAAATTGTTAAACGCATAATTTCCTTGGAATTGCGAGAACACCGGACTTCGACTAGCCTATCGTAGAAAATTCCCTTGGCGTCCCTATTTATGTCTATGCACGGAGTTCACTCAATCGGATAATTGACTGACCCCAGGATGAAAATAATTATTCGCAGCGACGAGAGAAGAAATTTCGCGCGGAAATATCGGCTGTAAAAAAAAACGTTATACTCCCCATGGCGAGTAAAAGATAATCACGAAACCGGAAGATGAAAGGGGCTGCGCGTTACAACCGTTCACCGGATTACGAGGGGTCCCTTTCAATATTGTCTGAGAACTACCTGGACATTAGCAATATTATGACGATGTTAAAAAGTTATCAGCTGGAACGGCTGCATTGTGCACACTTCCGGGGAAAGTCGTTCGACAACTACTCGCGAAGTATATCGTGTCCACGTTACGATCAGAAGTATTCTGTTAAGTGTCTCTCGTTAATTTTAAGATACTTGTCGTTCCCGTTTTCGTTTGATTGTTTCGAAATTAATTGCACGTCGTTGAGAAGGTTGCGCGAGGCGAGTGCAATTACAATGTAATTACTTTTATTATAGCAATGAAGGGAGAAGTTGGGACGATCCTTTAAGAAGTGTGGCATAAGAAAATTCCAGGATACAGGAAACTATTATAATTTCGTTAAAACAGGAGGATGTTTAATATGTACTAAATTAATTTAATACAGATGACAATATTTCTGTATGAACTCGGTATCCTTTCAAGTGAATTTTGAAACCCAACATTTACAGCTTACAAGGTTTAAGATTTATTAGAATTCTGGATGCATTAATAAGGGCAAGAAAATTTTGTCTGCTTTAATTGATGAATTTGCTTCGAGACCATTTTTGTCAACGCTATCCACTGAACTCGTTATCAAACTGACAAAATTATTCTGCAACTATCAAACTCTGATAGTCGAAAGAGAGATAATTTCAGATCTGGACGAATTAAGAGGAAAATATAATTTTACCAGAGACTAATTACAATTTACTACCAGTTGATCCGATATTTCTTCTCGCAGACGATAATCGCAAAATCGCATCTCCGCAAAAGT
Organism: Halictus ligatus; assembly: GCA_028454255.1. Taxonomy (NCBI): domain Eukaryota; kingdom Metazoa; phylum Arthropoda; class Insecta; order Hymenoptera; family Halictidae; genus Halictus; species Halictus ligatus. Next base: position 7,036,493 of record CM052140.1, read on the forward strand.
GCAAGTGTTACCTTTCATTTCTCTCAAAGAATCGAAGGAACCTATCAGCTCGTAAAGCGGTGAGCCTGATCGATTCGTTTATTTCGCACGATTTGTTATTTTCAAGCGAGATTGATGAGTGGGACGATCCTAGCACGGGAATCCATCTTGCTGAACGGTTCGCGAAAGCGAGCGGAAGAACCGTTCCGATCATTAACCGACCTTCCGATCAACCAGCTGCAGGCTGAACTTATCTTGCCATCTGTGAAAAAATGATAGAGATCACCTGGTGTAAATGTACTGTGCCAACTCTCGCCCACGTTGCGGATGAACCGGGTCCACCTTGCATCTAAGGCTAATTTGCAATTTCAGTTGAAATTGTGTTAATTACTTAGACAATTTTTAACTCGTGATAGCTTAAAAACTGAGACAACTTCGCGATTCCGTGTCAAATTTAATTAGGGGATCGCCTGTTTGAGATCTACAAGATGATTCGAAATATTGAATTCTTAGTGGATTAAAAACTGGGCCAAATTCGCAATTTTGTCTCATTTCAAATCTGGGGAATCGCCTATTCGAGACCAACAAGATTATTCGAAATATGCATCTTTACAGTCTTAATTACTTAGACAAATTTTAACGCTAGAACGACCGGAGCAGTCAAAATGACTGGTTCCTAATTCTTTCTTTTACAATTACTGAAATTGTAAAAATGTTTTCATCGGAAATTTTTGAATGAATCTCTTCATTGAAGCTCATATTACAATAAAAGATGTTTGAATTCTAAATGGTCACAGTCTTGTCACTGTTACAAAACAATATACGTCAGTCGCATTTATTGCTCGGTCGTTGTAGTGTTAATTCCTGATGGCTTGAAAACAGCCAAATTTCAGCAATGAGAAAGCGAGCCACCAAATTTCGAGCAACAATCACACCTTTCCGCGAATTCGCTGCAAACGCGACGTCCCCAGCGCTCACAGTGCTCCGTTAATACTCATTTATTTATTCGCCGGTATCCCGAAATAATATATACGGAATTAACAATTCATCCGGTTATCGCGGAATCGGAGGAGTTGGATTAGCGGTTTCATTTTCCGTATCCCGACGCGGCCGGGGGCGAATTCGACTGGCGTGCACACCGTAGCTGAAATCCTGTCAAAATGGCGGACCTTAATTACAATGTCCCGTTGCCGGGACTGAAATCAGATAATGAAGGGACATGGCCGGATAAAACACGGCAACCGGGCTCGCGAAATGCGCTTTCGCGGGAACAGAATTAATTAAACGGTGGCCAGCAGGAAAACCGTTGAAAAAGAAGAGGCTACGTTGATTTTGATAAGCTCGAAACGCTTCTTGCCGGCCAGGAACGGTTAACCCTGCCAACGGTCATTTGTCTCTTGGAAGCTTTAACACCGGCCGCATCCGAATTGCAAATTCGAGATAATGGAAGACGTGCGGGTGAATATAAACTAGCTCCGCCCTCTATAACCCAAACTCCCCCTCCTACCCCGCACCATCCGGTTTTTCCGTTGTGCAATGGTCCACAGTTTCTTTGACGGCTTCAGACTCTGTTGTATGGAGATTAACCTTTACATAGAGCACGCCTGAACTTAGGGGTTCATTATCGGGGGCGGGACCAGCCGAAAATACCAGGTGACAGCTAATTTGACAGAAGATATGCAGACAAGCCGAATTTACGCTGTTGCGAACTCGCGCGCGGCCCACGTTTACGAATTAATGGTAATGGTAGCCTCTGTATGGGCAAATGTCGATGATTAGGTTCGTAGATTATTGGTTCAGGTCCTCCCACAGGTATAGGTTTTGCTTGGCCACCATTCTCTCTATACATTTTAAGAAATATCTTCTAGTTAATCCAAATATTGCAATCGAAATCTACAGTCAGTTAGTCTATAGAACTTTTACAACTGTGGACCAAATCAACTGAATTTTTCCAGTATCTTATACGGGTTAGTATAATATGCGACCTGTAAAAGAAATTTTTACAACATTACTGTTGACGGAAATTGCAAAGAAAATGGTAGGTTTTCCAGCTATTGTATCTGAGCCTGTACCTAATGAATATTTCAAAGAATACATTTTGTTAATTTATACCACTGAGAACATATTTTGAACGCAGAAAGTTCCGAGCACAATTTTATACATTAACGATAGATATTCGTTTCTTTTTTTTTTTTTTGTAAGTGACACGTGTTATTCAGGCATAGTTTCACTTGATGTTCTAATTTTCATGCACTGCAACAGATCCTGCATGGTCAATAGCAGCTCAGCGGGATCGGAAGGGATAGAATTGCTAATGGATATGGCTGAATATTTCAGCTTACATACAATACAAAGTTTTGAGAAATCGTACAGACTTCCGTAGCAAACGTTCGTTCATCAACCAGAACCAGATCCATTTGAAATAAATGTAAAAATAAAACTAAATTATTATTTCAAAGTTGTACGACGCTATTAAAACTTTAACTCCCCCAACAAGCTCACTCAACATTTTACTGGCGTCCGTTTTATTCGTCAAATCCGAAATTTTCAAATCTACCCCTAATTATGCACTGTTTGACAACAACGAATGAGTACGTTTCTGCAAAATTTCATCATCGGATTGTCCCCTTCTTTATCTTTAGTATTTACGCTTTACACGCGACGAAATATTTAATTCCCAAAGCCCGCATGCATAATTAATGCGTGTGATGGATAACATGCTCGAAACGAATGCTAGTGTGCAGCTTGTTTGCGAGACGAGGACCGACGCGCACGGAGCAATGCGCGCACACGCCCACGCGAAATTTCTGCGTTACGAGACGAAAGGCGCCCATAACAGTCAATGAAACGTAACCGTTGAGTGTAACATTTATGATCCGTCACACGAGATTTATCGCATGCGGTGCAATTAGATGATCTGCGTGCACATTGCCGACTGAACATGTACGGACAGCTCGCTGAACGCCGTGTGTGCGCGCGCGTGTGTGTACAGCTGTTGCGCTTAATCGTGCCCATCTCTGATTTATCGAATGCAGAAAATTCTGTCTCGTAACTGCAGGTAATCACAATGGAGGATGTTTGTTCCAGATAGAGTTCGTAGCTGAAAAGGTGAAGCAGCGTCGGCCCGGCAGCCGAACGAAGGAGCAGATAACTGGGCCAAGGTCGGAATCGTCACCGAAATCGTCTAATTTCCGGGGACCGTCTCGATGCGACTAGCTCACGTCGTGAATTGATGGTGATTTCGCGAGGAATTTATCGCCACGGTCTTAAATCGAGATTTGAAACAGTGGACGCGCCACAGGCCGACCGTTAAATCTACCATGGCATCGGGGAGCAGCTGGAACGTGCAAGGTTTGTCAAAACTTATTGTACGTGTGATCAACAAGCCTTAGCAACAGTGTTTCAAACTATAAAACCGGGACTGCGTTTTTACATGATTTTAGTGATCTTTGTCGGACAACTGTTCCAAGATTCAGAAGTACTCTTCCCTGGATATTTTCCCCTCAGACCAGACTCGATCCTTTCTCCATATCCCTGGATCCTCTCCCTTCTTCCCCGCCTTGGATCTCGCACCCTCTTCCCTGGATCCCCTTTTTTGGCTTCAGTCCCCTCCTTCGTGAATCCCCTTCCTTTGGACCTTGTCCCCCTTCCCTAATTCCCTTTACCTTCAACCAGTCCCCTTTCCCAATCCAAGGTTCCCAATCCCTAAGTCCATAGCAGCCCCCCTTACTCCAGAGGGGTTATTATAACTGTGGAATTTCGGAAAATTTTCGGGATCCCGAGAATATTTGAGTTCCGAATAAAATTTTCGACCCTTAAGGGTTTATATATAGTCAGGAGGCCCAAGAAAGGGATTTTTAAAGAATTTTTCCTGAGAAGACTTTTACATTTATTAATGTAAAAATTTGTACACATATTATGGTAACTTTTAACTGTATTTTTAAATTTTTTATTTGTAAAAATAATAATTTTGAAAGCTGCTATAGCTGATCTCCAGGAGCTCCTCTCGCCTTGCGGTGACCACGATATCTCTGCACTGGATCATCTAAAATGAAGAAACCAAACGGATTTCGTTAAAGTAATGTCTAATCTTGTAATTAATCGAAGGAATAAGCAAAATAAAATTTTTTGACAAAATGGCGGCTTCTAAAAAAAAATCGATTTTTCACAAAAATTTTGGCCTTAAATTGTTTATAAAAAAAGAAATATTCATCGATGAGAGAAAACCTTCGATTAATTACAAGATTATATATTACTTTAACGAAATCCGTTTGGTTTTTTCATGTTAGATGATCCAGTCTAGAGATGTCGTGGTCACCGCAAGGCGAGAGGAGGATGTTTACAAATTTTTACATTAATAAATGTAAAAGTCTTCTCAAGAAAAATTCTTAAAAAATCCCTTTCTTGGGCATCCTGACTGTATACAAACCCTTAAAAATGTAAAGACTAACCGATCCCCCACCTATGTCGATTGCAGATCGCTCTCAGGCAAAGAATAGATACAAGGATCGCCGATCGAGCGTTAACCGCGGGTCGATCGATTAACTTCGGAGTCCTCGGCGAGATTGTAGCTTGTCGGCCGGCTATGCGTCATGTCGTCCTACGAGGGGCACGTTTACGAGCGGAATCTAACTTGAAGACGAGGTGCAAAGCCGCGGTGCAACCGCCCTGAGAACGCCTGCGGAACCACCTTGTAAATTACAATGTCAACGCCCGCGACGGACCCGCTGCCATCCACCGTTCCTGAGGAATTGACGGCCGCGCTGATACCGACCGTTACCAAGATCGATACACGGCTCGACGTCAATCCGGTCTCGGTGGTTTTGGCTGTGTCAATAGTTTGCATTTTATCGCCGATCACCGTCTCCGGCAATTCCATTATCCTGGCCGCTTTCTATAGGTACAAGAGGCTGCGGACTGCATCCAATTACCTGCTGGTCTCTCTGGCCGTCAGCGACTTCGGGGTAAGCTTTAAAGCGCGAAGGAAATACACGAACAGCCCACCGTCCATTAACCCCTGCGATAATCGTGTCAATAACCGGATGACACCTCGGATACTCGCAATTTACGTTCAATCATTTATTGTACGTGCAACAATCCCTGTTGAAAGATTGTCGAACCACTTCCCTCTATCAGCTCAAGAATTAATAGAACGATATCCGTAGCCGACGCACCCTTGCTAATTGTTCTGCTTCGAGTTTCATACGTTTTTAATCAAGCTGAATATTCTATCACGTGTATGGGGGCTTCCGAATGAAAATAAATACAATAAATTGTTTCGATGCTAATTAGCAACCTCTTCAGAGTTTCAACCTCTTCAGACTTGGTAAATGTTTTAATATTCATTTATAAAATGCTTTCAAACAGAAAACAATTGAAGTTAAAATTTTGAACGGTTATCAGCGATATTAAAATATTCCAAATTAATTTGAACCCCTTCAGATTTAATAAACTTTCTATCGTGCGCTGCTTTTACTATTTTTTAATTTGCATCAACCCATAAAACATGTTCACCCACGCACTTTCGTCACTAGCCACAGGTAAACAAAAAATATATTAATGAAATTATTTTGCTCGAAAAATATCTGGAGGTCTACTCAAACACACATGTGCATAAAAATCCACGTTACAAAAAATATAAAAAATGTTACGTACGTCTAAGCGAAATGCTTTTTGTACGATTGTTTTTGAGACAGAAGAGCGTCAAAAAGAAGGAACATTTTTTATTGAATTGCATCGAATAAATTTGATTCCAAGGTCATTTGACCTAAAGGTGCGGGCAAGGTTGATTTTTTGCGCGCCGTCCGTGGTCATGCAAAACTGCACGAGATCAATATCTCGAAAGGTGTATCAACAAAGAGTGCAACGCAATTTTTACATACTCTGGGAGACAGGAGTTTCAATTCAAATTCAAAAACAAAGTCAATTGTTTTCCATCGAATAAAAGGGTTGTTTTGGGGGGAGGGAGGGATACATGCGCAATAGGTGAATTTATAAAATCGCTCGATTACGGTACTCTGTGAGAGAGGAAACATTTTAATGTGATTTTGAAAATTGTGTTTGGAGCTTATCGAAGTTTATGTGCGACTGCCTCCTAAAGCTAAATCGTCATTAGTATAATTAGCACAACGAAATAACAGCCGAGGATTTCATACATGTTTCGCTTCGAATTTACATACGACTGAAATTTTGCATTCCGACGAGTTATATAGTTGCGCAACTAATGTGAACACTGACCTCTCGCAATTGAATCGAAATCAAACTTTATAATGGTTTCAACGGGGGGAGGTTCATTTTATTAGCGGATTTCGTGTCGCGCCGAGCGAAATGAGTTTAGGGAGAGCGTAATCGAGCTTAATGGCTATTAAAAATGCATGTGTACGATCCGAAAGATTCCCAATGATACTCGACAAGGAGGACGGTTGGGGGGGGGGATCGACGATAAAGAAAATTATTTGCTTTCAATCAGCGATACGTGTAATCGTCGAGATATTATCGGAATGAAATCATGATGCGATGCACGAATATACGCGTATATTCACGGGGAATAAATCGATATCCGCCAACCGAATTTTAGCGCGCTAATGCCCATGAAAAGCATCAATTCCGTCAGCGTTACAGTCAGCTTCGCCAGACCGAAAGGAGGCATTGACACTGAAGTGGCTCATTGTTCCCGGCGATTAAACTAGTAGTTCAATTTGTCAGCTGAACACTGTGACAAAAGAACGAGGCACGAGGATTCTCCAAATAGAAATCACCCTTAACATCCCTGTCCTACAGATACATTATATTCTTATCCTTCGACAACAAAAATGATTTGCCACTTTACTTCTCCATTGTCAATTTCCCTTCTGATAAGACATTGTAGTTAACACTAGGTTTACGGAGCACTAAAAGTGGCTATTTTACATTACTTTATAAAAATAAAAAGAATGTGCTGCTAAACATTTTTACCTGTTTCTTTTTAATAACATACACCCAAAGAAAGATATTTGTTGAATAATTCCTCATGGATGTATCTTTAGAATCTTAATAATTGTAAATTAAGAATATTAGAATCCGTCCGTTGACGAGTCCCGTAAAGCTAATGTTAAGTATTTTTAACGACGGGATATATTGACACAGGAATTCTAAACCTTCTATTTATCAAGTATTTGAGAAAGTGGACACATTTTTTGCAGTCGAAAATATGGCTTTCATTCAAGGTTATAGTGATTTGCTTAAAGACAAAGATACTCGAACGACTCACGAAAGATACTGTAAAAAGATATTACAGCTATTCGGGAATTTTTAAAAACAGAACAAGTTAACTAACTCTTTATAAGTTAACTTACTCTTAACAAGTATTTACTAACTCTTTAAGAAGGTATACAAATTTTTTCCATGCAAACATTGTAATTTTTACCAAAGTTGTACTAATTTAACGAGACCCTGTTACCAAAAAAGACCAAGAAAAATTAAAAAAAAATAATGAAGACCAATCAAGATCAATCAAAACCGCAATAAAAGCAGCACATATAAATGAGGAACCAGTCGCTTTGACTTGTCGGTATCTCCAGCACAAAAAGATCTGACGAAGCACAAAGCTTCGTAAAAGAAAATAATTTTATTGTTTAAAGCCGTAGAGAGATCCCTTAATAATCTGCCACTTACGCAATGCGGACTAATCTTCATTTCCGATACCGTTCCGAACATCTATCCGGTTTAATTTCACAATAGGTTGCATCGGCAGTTATGAAACGCGATTCCGTGGGTGGAGTTCCGAATCCGGCGGTTATCATACAGCTTTCATTTCCTACCAATGCGCTTGCTGCCCGTTGCACGGAAGCTCGGGTCAACGAAAAAGGAACAAGACGCATCCTCTGCACCAACGACTCCCTGTTTCACGGCTAATTATACCTCGGACGTGACTCTTGTTATTACGTTGCCCTCATCACCTTCAGCGTCGCAAAGAGCCCGCTCAAACATGCTCAAACATGCTCAGACATTATCAAACCTGCCATTCTAACACTGCAATATTAACCATTCTTCTTCAGTACTTTATTACGAATTAATTTCTAATATTTTCTATAATTTAAAGGTGCACCATATTTGTATTCGTTTAATGCAACTCGAAGTTTGAACAGTGCTGCAAGTGTGATGATTATACTGTGTATTTTGCAATTCAATTATCTGAATTTTAATCACTTTAAAATGTCGAAGATAATGTAACAACAAACTCTTCCGTCTTTTGTTTTCAGTTTTATATTTAACCTTCTTATTTTTGTTATAAACGTATAAAATGCGTGACGATTATATCGCGGATGTTTATGAAAAATAAAAATTGTCTACGTTAATTGCAAGGAGTAGAAGTTAAATGGAAAATTATTTTCGTCTCCAAATTCCTCTTATGTTTTTACCGTTCTTTGTTTCACATATTCATTTTTCATATAAACCCATAAAATGCTGAAGTGACGATTAACGGAATTTTGGGTAGGTTGGAGTGTTCATGCCGTTCGGAATGAAGCTGGAGCTGTCAGGGCTGCCCGAGAATGGTGTATCCACGTTGTGCATCATCCCGTACTGCATCGTGATCGCTTTGTGCAGCGTGAGCGTGTTGGTCACGGTCGCGATCGCTGTCGATCGGCTGACCTCGCTTGCACAACCGCTCAGGTACAAGAACATCATCACCCACAGCAGCATCGAGAAGTACATCGCCGTGTTCTGGATCTACGCGATCGCTGTCGGCCTCTCGCCTTTGATCTACGCGAAAGCTGTTGGCGAAACGCAACCTAACAGGTCAGTTACCGTTATTATTAACATTATTGATTCTACCCGACCGTCCCTTATTTTATAAACCTTTTTTGCAACCAGAATCAACAAGGCTGAACAATTTCCCTATTAAGGACAAGACCCCTCTGACAAGATAGTGTTAGTAAAAAAGTATAAATAAATAGATTGAAATATTTAGAACTCGTTTAGAATATTTAGTACTCGTTGGGGCGGAAAATAAAAAGATACGAGGATAGAATAATAAGAGAACGGTGCCCTTGCTAATATTAGTCACGTTGTAGAAAGAGAATTTTTGTTTGATTAGAAAAGATATATTAACTACTTTGATTCCACAAATGTATATTGTAAAATAAAATTACTTGAGAATATATTCATCTTCTTTTTATTCTTCTATGTCAACTTCTGACAGAAGTAATCAATATAGTACACAAAGATTGGGAAGTATATTCAATTTTTATTCTATAATTAAGAAAAAGGAGAAAATCTATTTTTATATTTTTTCTAAATAGAAAATTCTGTTTAATATCTATGACTAGTATCGCCGACAGTATTATTCTCTGTACTAATTTGGTGTCCCGCTGCTAAATTAAAAATGTTAGTTCACGCTTCGAATTGGTAAAAGAGAAACATTTTAGTGCATGTATAATCTCATCATGGTTTCGAGATAAACGAAGAACAGCAGTAATGACTTGAAATTGCAAAACAAGTGCAGCAATCGAAAGTGTCGAACAGATTTATTCGCGTTCCTCCTTGAGTATCTCCTCCGGACAAACATTCCGCGAATTGTTGAAATCAAATTAACTAGCAGTCACGTTCCCCAAACAAGGGGGTTGCAGTCTTCGCTTGTACTTCCGGCAGTCACGCGTTCTCCATTGAGTACTCGCCGCCACCCGATCACGTTTCATTTCTTCACGTTCCCCAACACACGCGCCGCGAGAGAAAAACAAATCTAACACTGAACCGCGCAAACATTTTTTTCCCTCTGTTGGCTAAACATTCCTTTTGTATCGCAAACTTTATTCGGACAACGGGTGAACGATGAAACTGCTCTACCGTGCGTGTATAAGCATTGTCCGAGGCCGTTTCAAACAGTTGTCACCTTCCGAAAATACCGAAAAACGTGGGAAACATCTCTGACGTTATTCGGGCACGTGACTTTTCTATTAAATGCGAAATATAGAAATAATCTTCGCAGAGGAAACACTTTTTACCTTCGAGTCAATAATGGACATAGTTCATGGTGATTTTGTATATAGGGACATTCTGTAATTAAACTTTAAAGTTTGACGAACATTCATGGTCGGGATATTAACAGGAGCGTTTTAAGAGTTTTGCTTCACGCTGTGTTTGCTTCATACGTTGTGTCAGCATGCTGTGGTAATTGTTGAAATTCGTTAAACACGTGGATTCTCTTAAAATTAAATATTGATTAAATATTGAACAGATGATAGAATTCTATTTCAATTAAGGAAACCAAATTTTATTTCAAAGCGCATAAACGGCGAGTACTATCGGTGCAACGCTAACTAAGGGACCGGCCGATATTTCCGCGATTCAGTATAGTATCGGTATCGTGTGATCCCGTCGCATATTAAGGGGCAGCATCTGGCATTAAACAGGGGGGAGAAACTTGGCCAGTAAAAGTTACGGGTTCGAATACAGAATGCGTAGAAATTGATCGATACTCCGGCACCATAGGGTTTGACCTTGGCACGTGTATTCACGTCGCCTCGGTGCAACAAACAACCTGGTCCTTTGTATTCATCGGGCATTGGACAACGGACTGATCTGTCCCGTTTATGTAACTTCATTGTTTGCCGAAGGAGACCAGCCGGGGACGGGATCACTCTCCATTCACGGTGTCGCCTACATACAAAGCGGTGGCCATTTTGCGAACCCCCCGTAGTTGACTACGACAGAATTCATGAATGCAAATTTTATACTTGGTAAACTCTCCGGTTTAGTGCGAGAGGTCTTGCTCCCCTGACGAACTTCTGCGAGCTTGTGGAAAATGTCATGCGTGACGAAAACAAACAACATTAACAAGTACATCGCTTTTGCCGTGCGAAATAACGCGTGTCCATAACGCACAAATACTAAAAACATTTTGACTACTACAACTACAACATTTGGAGGGTAAAAATATTAATATGTAAAAATCGACACACAGTGTGATCTCGGAAATACATTTTGGAAAGGGTGAGACGTCAAACTAAAAATAGGAAGAAAAAATTGGCACGTCTGGTTGTTACTCTATAAAAAAGGCACGCAATTTTCGAGGTTTATTTTACCTTGCTCCGATTCTAAAATTTTAGACAAACTGATATTTTATTTGTGGAAGTATGAGGTCGTCTTAGTTAGTTGTTTCTAAGAAGTCATAGGTGTCATATTGGAAAACATTCTCTTGCAAAGAAGTCGTATCGATGCACCGAGTAAACCTGAACGAGAGAGAATCATGTTTCGTAGATGATGAGAACGAAGTGTAAATTTATATTTTATAGACAGTGTTCTAAAACCGTATTTTAAAGTCGTTTAAAAAATGCATTCGTTCGAAGATCGCTTAAAGAAGTTTTGTACCTTGTCGTTTCATCAAGACCAAATTATAAACTCTCTTGAAATATTCAATTTGAATCACTCTTTAATATTCTCCACTTACAATTAGCTAACGATTTTTCGAGCATCATCCAGGGCAAGAAGTTCTTTCCCATCTTAATGATGTATATTGACTGTTCTGGCCCTGTTACTCACAGTTGAGCAATATCTACGAGACAAACATTATATTTCCAGTACACTGACTTTGATGTGATTGAAACGAAAATATTTTTATTTGATCAACCTAAAAGATTTAAATGAATAAAAATGGAATGAGAAAGCAGGTGTAGTTCGTGTCTACATGTACCCCATTCTAGTTCCTTCCGAAATCCACACAATGTAGTAATTAAAATAAAAATTGTCCTGGTTACATAGACATGTATTTCTCTTCTGAAGTTTAATCGTATGAAAATAATGTAAATATATTCTTAAATTCTTTAAATTTATTCGCTCTCGTAGGCATAAAATCCGCACTTTAATAAATAATAGGACATTTCCAGTGCTATCTTCAAAGCGAGACTTTCGGCAATAATTTTTCGTTACATGATTTATTGCAATAATCTTTTATATATGCAGTATTTTCAAGTTGAAACAATAAGAATCATTTTCTTAAATTGCAGACAGTAGATTTTAATAAGCAGCCGAGTAATTGAAATCACTGCATAAGCGCACCCGTTATACAATGCCCAGTACATTTCAATCCTGGCAATATGTGCGCGAACTCTGCCACGAGTTCTCCGGGGTTACGTCGGGGTTGAGCGGCGCCATTGAATCGGTCACAGAGGTTCAAATTAATTAGACGGAAGTCGAATCGCGGCGGGGTTACACAATGCAGCCGGCTAACGAGTCGAACCGATTCTTTCTCTGTTACAGCGACAGCTGCAGGTTCGGGACAGCCGTGTTACCGCCGGTTAGGGTGTTCCTAGTGGTGGCGGTATGGGCGCCCAGCGCCCTTGTCCTTATCGCCTGCTACATGTACGTCTACCTGGTTGCGCGTGCACACGCACGTGCAATTTACACGGTGGAGCTGTCGTTCAGGCATCAAACGCAGACCTTGGCGTTGCCACGTTACGGTCAAACGCTGGCTGTCACGGTCGGCGCCTTCCTCATCCTATGGCTTCCCTTTCAAGTGAGTACCACCAGCCCCATAAATCTCCATTACCATCCGAACTAGACGAGACGGTCGCAAACACCGGTTCAATGTCACCCGGGATTGTCTGCAGGCCGCCTACTACCCTTCACCGGCTGGGAGGCTTTAGGATTTTTTTACCGGGGATCTAGACCAGATTTTTTACTGGACTTTGATGTACCGCTTTGTGCATATCTTGAGAACATTTGCAAATTTTTAGAACAACCAATACATAATATTGAGCTCGCTATGAGCGATGAAGTAGACACGATGCTGAGTAATTAACTGACTATTAACAGACTTAAGGGTTGTAAGATCAGTTTTAGGTCAACTTTGGGAATTTTTTCCCATAGAACTAGACTATACATTCTTGTGGGACTTCTGTGGATATTTTTATAAATATTTTGAGAATAATCTCAAATTTTTAGAAGAAGAAAAAAATTACATTGAGTTTACTATGACCGATCAACAATAGACCGATCTCTAATAGGCCTAAGGGTTGATAGTAGATCAGATCTAAGCGGAGTTCGAAATTTTCTTATATTAAAACTAGAAAATATTTTTTGTTGGATCTTCATAGACAGTTTTGTCTACCTTCGAACAGTATTCACAAATTTTTCAATGAAGGAAAAAGCAAAATTGGGTTTGCTATGAGCGATCGAGTGGAGTCAACCTTTCAAGAGACAGGATAATTGACTTGAGATGATCGAGTATAAATGTACAGTAGTATATCTTAAAATTTTATTTGAAGGATAAAAATTTCAGCTTGATATCTAAAATTATTTAGGATAAAGAAGTTGGACTCTACAGCTTCGGGGGTCACATGAGCCTGATCGATTGATATCGCTCGAATCGACAGGGTGAGGGTGGTAATGAGGTTTTCGTGACGCGACTGTCTCTACCCCCTTCGCGCGAAACTTCCGTCGTGCTGAAGGGTGAAAAACGACGTAACTTTCGAAATTGCGGCAGCGTAGAACTTGGGGAAAAGAGCGGCGTGGCCGGTACGCGAGGATCAAGGGGAGGCTAGCTTAGCTAAACTTCCGGCGAAGCCGGCTTCCTCTTTTTCCTCGTCGATTTTCTCGGCTATCGTGAAAGAAACTCCGCGACAATTACAAACAATTTTGTCGCTGCCTGGCTGAGCCAATCGGAGCACCGTTTCGGACTAATTAACTTTCACCGGGAACATTTTCTACGTCCGCTCGTTACAGAATCTGCAATCTCGCTGTTTATTTCAAAACGTTCCGCTCCGGAGACGTTTCGTTTCGTTCCACTTTTCGTCTTTTCTTCAGATTTTCTAGGGTGAAAACTTGACGACGAATTTCGTGTTTATTTCAAGCGAATTTTACTGACAAAATTGCATCAGTTACAAGATTAATAGCAGAAATAATTGTATAACATTTTAAGGGCATGATTGTCAACATACCTGGTTTAATTCGTGGATATACCGCGGTCTAGATATGATAACTTGAAGAATCTGATTTTCTGTTTAACATTTATATCGTAAAAGTTTAAATTGCCTTCTGGTGATAAAGTATTCATCGTTGCTCAACGATTAACCTTGCAAATAGTTCTGAGGGGTGAATCTCTAATCCGTACATCATTTGGAAACGAAATTCAACGTTACAAAAAAAATGATCCCTGCTCTACATCACAGTTTGCACGAATCTTTCTACTTTGTTTCATAAAAATTGAGAAAACTGAACGAAAAGAAATTGTATTCTTCTAACATTATTCTTCAAATATAGAGACTTTTATAATAAAATTGCATGTTTACCACTACACATTAGATTTGATACATGAATACATGTATATATATATATATATACACATGTACATTTGATGAATACATGTATATATACATATACATGGATACATTCTGAACTTATTAAAATTATTAGAGATAAAAAAAGGTATACTTGGCTTCAGCGTCTCGCCTCCGATGATAAAACTGCATAGTCTATTTATCACGGCACATTTACCTCCAGGTTCCAAAGTTATGTCGCCCATGCATCACTATAATATCTCCAGTGAAGTATTAACCGGTCGATGTTTTCGAAGACCACATTTATCCGAAGATCTTCGACAAGGTCTATGCTTATGGATGGCTGTGTAACTCGGTTGAATTGTCGTAATATACCGGAAAGCTCTTTGGATATTCAGTTCGCGGGTGAAAGGGACCGGATGCCAAATACACAGAAATTTTGGCTCTGAACAGCCCCCCTAGCAACTTTCATTGACGGAGGTCAAGACAAATGGCTCGAGTTTTTCGACCCCCTCCCCCTGCCACTTCACTCCCTACTACTTCCATACACGCGTCATGATATAGTTCGATCGCATTGTTCATGCTGTACGAGCATTAGAGCCACCCACGCGGACAGGCCGAACGAAAGGCAGATATTCGCTTAAAGATAATTTCCTGAATTTCTGATCACGTGTCTGACCTTGGCCGTTTCTGCAGTCTGATCGATTAGAACGATCCCCTAATCTCTCCCTTGTTACGCGAGCGACCACTTTTTATTTGCAGCTGGAAAATGATTGGGCTGCTCTAACAGATCTTCTTGTGGTGTGTTTTATGCTGTTGAACAACATGAGCATATTCTTATTGATACGTTAGTATGCTGAGCTGACGTGTTATTTGTTTAACTAGACTGTTTTTTCGTTTAAATTAGTGCTCTGAATGTATATTGTATATTGTAATAGTATACAATGATATACCATATTGTACAACAATACTATGCCACACAATACCAAATAGTATACAACACAACAACTTTTACACACAAGAAATTTTAAAGACAAATTGAAGGCATACAATGGTTAATATTAATCTGAAAGTTCAGAAAAAATTAATGTTCCCATAAAGATCCACAATTTATTGATCAACTTTTGCGACACGCTCCAGTGAAATCTACAAATTCAGACTATTAAATATCTGTCTAAGAAGATCAATATATCTTTGCAGACCTGCATGCTGCTGGACATTTTCTGCGGCACCGACATCTTAACGGAATGGGCAGTGGTATGGTTAGGGTTGCCCATAATGGCTCACAGCGGAGTGAACCCATGGATCTACGCTTTCCATCATGGGGAGATGAGAATAGCAGCTGTGAAGATCACGAAAGAACTGGTTGCACTACTTGGCGTGACTCCCAGCAGGTATGGTTGTTCTCCCCTTCGAAGAGGATCAGACACCCACATGGAACTAGCAGAAGTGAACAACAGTCACGATGGAAGAAGACATCCTGTAGAAGATCGTTTCGCAGCGAAGCAAAATGGCGGTCTGTATACGAGCAGAAGAGGTTTAAATGTCTCCGGAAGACACGCAGACATCTCACCGGAGCCAAATGCCGATCAAACGTCCTGCGGTAGCAGACAAGCTGACGTCGCCGAAGAGGACATCCACGATCTGACGAAAATGCTCGATCTGAAGTACATCATCGACAGAAACCACATGATCGATTCCAACCACAACATCGACAAGGTGAAGAATCTGAAGTACCTCCTAGACCCGACGTTCAATAAGATCAGGCACCTAAGACGGCTGAACCATAAGAGATTCACCAGCAAGAACTTCTCGAAGCCGTCCGAGCCGAAGTTCACATCCTATCAGAACCTGAAGAGCGAGTGGAGCTTGAACAGAAAGGCCATGCAGATGAATACGATGTCAGATCCGGTTCTCAGCGCTGATAGTCCCATGGTTCACACCAAGGACTTTCACGATGCTCTTAGCAGCATGAATACTAAGAAGAGGAACTCTAATTTGTGTTCGATGTCGGACCCTAACATCAAGGCTGCCACTGGACAGTCCGAAGTAAATTTAAGGCTTCCCGCTAGCGGCCACGTTGTGGACACTCACAGGTGGGTTCAAAGTCAATTTTTATAAAGATTGGATAAATTGAAAATTGATTTTTAGATTGACTAGAGTGTAGTAGAAAAATTACAGGACAATTTTGGTGTTTGACATGTAGCCCTACAATTTATTTCTATGATGATTCTAATGACAAACTTCAATATACAATATTACAAGAAAAAATATATTTTACATACAAATCCACAATCTAGTTGTAAATCATCAAACTTCCCTAGTTTAGATTCTCACTTTTCCAAAAAGTCTGCTAAATCTATAAGCCCACCTGGTCCAATGATTCGTTACTTAGAATATACATTGACCCACCTGTTCACAGGTATTCAGTGCAGAATCTGGACCACAACAGGTGCGATGGAGGCCTGGCCAAGCACGTGATGCTGTCCCGTCAACTGGAAAGCCACAGAAGATTCCAAATCTTCTCCAGACCCCGAGTGAAAATGAACAACTTCGACAGAACCAGCCCCAACCTAAACCTAAGACTCCAAAACAGCTACACATCGCCCACAACACCTGACAGCACCAGCTCGAGCGTGTTCGACAGTCCGAAGAGAATATCCCCCAGACATATGGTGATCACCTCCAACCGACTAGCAAACCTGACTCACTCTGACAACTCAATGCGCTGCATAGAACCCAACATCGATCAAGCAGCCCGGATACTGCAGGCTAGAAGGAACATGGAGATCCTGCGACATTCCGAGTCGATCAACGCGATAGAGCCTCAAACAAGACTACTGGAGCCTTACAGGCTGATGGAGGCTCTAGGAGTTCCGACAATACACTCGGAACCACCCAGTCCTATAGAGCCTCTTCCCCTAGCATCATTAGAAGAGGAGACTGTAAAGAGCATTGAAACGCCCAATCCCTTTATCAATTTGGAGAGAGGAAAATCTCCAATGGGGAACAGGAGGAGTCCAGTGAGACACTCGGACCCAGTGATCCCCTCGGTTCTGCTGAACATAGAGGACTACAGCGAGGACTGTGGACCTACTGGCTGTACCAGCCAAAATGGCTCCTCAAACAACGTACCAGTGAATGGTTTAGCTCCTACGATGGAGCCTATAGACTTGTTTGAAGCTCTGATCAAGAACTCAGAGACCATCTTCGCCGAGCACGACTCCACAAGGTTCAGTTCCAGAAGACCTTCAGATTCAAAATGGTCTGAATCATCCAGGAGCCAAGAGGTCCTATCGAACGTCACAGAGCACCAAACCTTCCCCTCGTCCTACTCGGTGAACAACTTCCAGGTCTGCAACAGTGGCAGTGATCTCAACGATCTAACTTCTCTAGATCCCTTCATGTGTCCCGACCCGCTGACTTCGTCGCTGCGGGAGTCTTTCTTCACGTCCTTCGAGGAGCACGAGGAATCTATGCTCACGCCGGATTCGGAGCGAGATTCTGCACCCTACGAAACCCCGTCCACCATGAACCTGAAGAGGAACGACGCCTATCAACAGAGCAGGTCCACGGAGTCCGTGTTTCGCAACAGGTGCTTGTCCACTAGATCTTGTACTATTCTGCGACTAACACCCAGTCTACATCGAAGCAGATTACGAGTTAGACCTAGCACAGACTATATCTTGAAGGACACCTTGAAGAAGGGCCAAAGGCTGGCTCCTCTAGCCACGCCCACGCCGACGGAGATTTGCACTCCCACTTTTGAATTCGTGTCGGAGATCAAGGGCGACAGCGGTGTTGGAGTTAGGGTATAGGTCTTTAGGGTTTTAACTTTTTGGGGGCGCTTTGTGTACAGGGTGGTTTAACCGGGGGTTGTATTCTGACTGTCGTCTTCGGTTGTGACGGTATAATGAGTAGCAGGTTATTCTGTAAATCGTGAATATTTTTCATGCTTCAATCTTTGGACCATAAACGTTTTTGGCTGGTTATGATAACCTTTATGCGTTTATGGTGTTCACACATTTTTTAAATATTATACAAGAAAACATGTATAGCAACAAATATTGATGACATCTTTACTCTATACTTACCATAAAAATGGTGTTGTTTTTATTAAATAAAAATTGTCCATCCGCCGCAAAATATTAGAACCGTTCAGAAATTTTTTACTTGTTCAATGATTTTAGTAGATCGAAAGCAATATACTGATACTCTTCAATTCTTTTAATATGGCTATTGTCTTAAATTGCAGCTGCGCAATGCATAAAATACGCAGTCTAATGACAACCACGACTCGATTTGTTCGAATCCATACGTCTAAATTTCCTTTCGATTTTCGAGCCTGCTTCTTCGAAATCGAAGTTGATTAGCATATGATTCATTCATATTCGTTGCATACAGAATACTGTTTTATACGACCGCGACTGAAGGAGATATTCATGCATTCACCTTTCGGACCACTCTATGTATATCCGTACGTGTATAATCGAATTTGACGATCCCCAGGGTCGCAGTATAGTTCGTCGAACGCAATCACGTCTGTATTTTTATAACAGCCCGGAGCTTGCTGGAAATAGTCTGCCTGATCGAGAAACGCGGCGAGCAAGGATTTTTCGGAACCATTCGCACGTTCATGCTGGTCTGTGATAGTACGACGGAGTCTTCGGTGGGATCATTGGACGATCGGAGAGATTCTTAATGTAGCTGGCCAATGATCATCCCTTCGACTCTGAAAAGGTCCTCGCCTCTAGAGACGAAGAAGATGAACGAGCCGATGGAATCACGAGAGTCTGACGTCTTAAAGCTCTTTCCACACCGAAGCAACATGCAACAACTTTTCGTCGTGTTCATCTTCTTTTATTCGGTAAAAAAAGATGGCGACAAAGAGTTACTCGTCGTGGTTTCAGAGTGGACATAGCTTAACTTAAATGGAGATGTTCAAAGGGAAACGGTAGGAGCAGAGGATTGCATATTCACGAAGGAAGCTCTGCACTGCAACGCGGTTTGCATTCCGGGGTTATATTGGCTGCATCTTCGAGGCAGATGACTTTCGCGTCGGAAAACTGTGCCAAGCGAGTTCCACGAGAGTTTCCCAAGGAATGCCAGGGAAACGTAGCAAGGTTTTCCTAGGCTAGGGAAATGCAAACTGTATTAACGTTCGTGTACCTGATTACCGTCGACGACTCGCAGGCGAACAGCGTAGCTACCCGTTTTCTGTTTCCCGCGGAACTTCGTCAACGAGAGGCATCAAACCGACTTCTGCACAGTCAACGAATCTTCTCCGTCGCGTTGCCCGCATTTCGTTCTTCTCCCGTAGAATCTTGCTAGTTACAGGATCATTCGACTCGGTTTCCAAGCGGCGGCGCCACTCGAAATTTACGAAAGAACTGTTCGCGAGTTTCTGACGAAATTTTTTTAGGAACGCTGTGCACCGCCTTTTACCGCGGAAGATGTAGATAATTTAGTGTAATATAATTAAGAGATCGGTGTTGCGAGCGATTGTTTACAACGGTCTTGATCGCTTTTATGAGAAGATTGTGTTTCGGAGGGGATAGTTTGTTTAAGCGTAGAACTGTACCGTAGAGGGAACGTAAGGACCAAACAATTTCGACAGTCGATCCTCTGGGCGTCGCCAGTCCTTGATTCGTAGCTGATGATTAGAATAGTTATTATTGCGATTACTGTCGGTGGTCAAATTGTTGAAAATGCACTGCGGATTTTATGTGTATCGTTGTGAATTCGAATTACAACCACTCTCTTGAAGTTTCATTACGAATGGATTTAAAAGATAGCTCCTTTTTATCCAGAACGATGTCATTGTGTTTTTCATGACGTGTGAGAATGATCTTTCAACCGAGAATTTTTTGAAACGGTACACTTTAGGGAAATTTAGAACAGTAGGAAAATTCAGAAAATTGTTCAACTTTTTAGACTGATTAAAGAAATAAATTTGTATTTGGCTCCTGTACAATTAACGCAAACAATTTTTATTTAGCTGCTACGCTTTCAATTTTTATATTGCATAAAGGTCCGCACTCTAGTCATTGTATTTATCGCAGCTCTTTATTCCATGCATTTTCTATGGGATAACATTTGGATTTCTACCAGAAGACAGTCAAATCGTGTAACTGCACTTTACTAATATTGAAGCCATAAAATATGTAAAATATATAATTATAATTTTTTCGACTTCTTTGTAACAATTTGATCACCCACGGAATATTCTTTCGTTTTGTAACACTCGGAGATAGTCTCGACAGTTTGCTAGTACAGATCCGTAAGAGATAACATTTCCGGGCCGTGTAAGACGGTCCTTCCAACCACTCAATGCCAATTAAAACTACTTTTATAACATAAGTTCATAGATAGATTGTCCCGTGAAAAATGAAAATTATTTTTCTCGTATGTCCGCGGTATTTTTTCAATGCGAGCCCCCCTTTCTGCGCTCACCTGTGTGTATACGTGTGCGTGAACGATTGTCAGAACGTCTCAGAAAATATTATACACTATCGATCAGCTTCTCGATAACTTATACAGCATGATTCATTATTTTGAAGAATTCCAAATGGGAGAATCAGAATCTTTAATTTTTTTATTTAATTGCAAAGAACAGAGCCACTGCAAATGTATAATGAGAAATTTCAATTTTGAGGAATAAAATTTGAAATAAAAATTGCAAACTATCGAGGAGTCATTAAGGATTGAAAGAAAATATATTTTGGGGTCCAAGCTTTAAAGTTTCGAGTGCACAACATTTTTTGAGGCATGTTCTAACGTCGATGAAACTGTTCTTTATCTTTCACTTGTCGAAACTCTGAATACGTGCATGTAGAGGAAGACAATGCACGCGCGAATCAGTGTCGAGATAACAGTAGAATGGGATCCTTGCGGATGAAAGATAATCCTTGGCAAGTGGGAAATCTTGCCAGAGATGTCAACCACCTGTTCGAGTTTCCAAATGAATCCAATAGTCCTGGCAAACCACTTTACTCAAACAGCAACGCGTCGCTCAAAGTAAATGGAAAGTAGCAGCTGAACCTCGATTGCTTAAGATAATGGATGAATTATACGGTAGATATAAACACTGAAATTATTTGTGAAGAATGTGCACGAAACGCATTCGTTTTCGCTTGAAGAAACCCGATCACGTTAACGTGCTCGGCGAACAGAGAAGCTGCTAACAGGACTCATAAATCAGATGAAATTTATTTTTATGAACGGATTTGTATCGAATACGTAGTCAGGCAATTCCAAGCATCCAAGTCTGCAGCAATCTCAGATAGAAAATCAGCTCCTCGTTAGTAGACTGCGGACGTTGATCCATCTATAGTGTTCACGAATACACAAATAAAAGTAATTCTGCAGCTCTTTATTTATTGAACACATGAAACTCTAGAAATTCCGTAGAATACGTCATGTATTTTGTTATTTGCAGGAAAAGTGGCATTTATTTTTTGAATATGAAACAATTGAAAATTATTTAACGATGCTCCTGCCTCATTACTATCTGCCTATCTTCTTCATCTGAAGAAAAAATGAACACTCGTCTGTTCATTTATGAAAAAAATCTATATTTGAACGAAGATTCACAGTCTACTTATTAGTTTCACGATACGATCAATTTATCCTTAATTTAGATATCCTCGGGTTTAATCATAGTTTCCCAACTTTCTTTACATTGACAACTCTCCTCTTACAAAATTTATTTCTCTTTAAATCATATAAAATATCTCTATTCTCTAAATTTCCACATTTTCGCAATTTGACAACTTAAATTGAAGAGAATAAAATAAAAAATTGGAACACTTACTAAAAATTTCCTTAGCGTCCATATTGGGAAACTATGATTGAAACATTTCGCTACGACAACTGCAAAACGATGTACAATCAAATTTTTTTTCCTTTTACCCCAAACAATGGTGCACTATTTTACAAACGCTAGGAACGTGCAAGAAAAGCCTTGCAAACATTTATGAACATATTTTCAAATTTCTGATTCAAGGCTGCAAAATCTCAGTGTTCAAAGAAAGACGCATCTATACAATTATTTTGCGAGTGAGTAGTGCGCAAGTAATTGTCTGGGGAACGAAGGAGTGTGCCATGGCGGATTTAATTATAGTGACACGGCGAGGTAACTCCGCGTGTTTCGTTCCTTATTTAATGGCGATGCGAACTGTCTTCCATTCGCGTGGACACGAGGAGGAAACGAAAGAGGACCGTCGTCCTGGCGCTCGAATTACAGATGAGGTTTTCGACGCTTTTATTTAACGTGCACTTGTCGAGGAATCTCCCGTACAAAAAAAACGAGAACGATCGTCACGGAATATGCATACTTTTACGAAGAGGTATACTATTCTTCGCCTGCAGACGCAAACCGTTCGGCACCATGCCGGGACCGCGAACGAAACAGTTTCGTTTCAAACGTTGCTCACCTGTGTGACAGTGTTTTCGACAGAGACGGGCAAATTTGTGACTTACGTAGATGAAAATTATAATAATGAAATACAGTGACTTTTCGTTGAACACTTTAATAGGAAGTAATACCACCTTTTAAATAAGCAGTAATATTTCTGAATAATTCTTTCTACTGACGTAGAGAATCTCAAAAAAATAGAAGACAGCTTGTTTCCAGCAACATTTCGTTGGTAAACATCTGTATTAAGCATTTTGCTGCGAATTTCACGAGTTTATGATTGCATTACGCGCATTTCGGTGAACCAACGCAAATAAAGTTTAATAAAGTTTTTGTTTTACCTAGAACTTTATGGAATTTTCCGAATCTCATTTCCGACGCAATCCATTGTAAATTAGTCTGACATTACCCGTATATGCACGAAGCACCGCGGTCCAATTAATTATTTGCGCATTTGCAGGGAATAAAGCCGTTGAGCTTACCAAGAACTCGAGCGTGTGTGAACGCTGTCAATTAGCGTTGCAGTTTGTTTTGTCTTGCGTTTGTTGTACGTAATTATTACACGTATTTCACTAGTCAAACCTTGACATAAGGGCAACTACAATTGTAAGTGATCCATGCGGAAAATTAAATACTGCAATAATTTGGTAGAAAAAAAATATGTGTCCTATTTCGAATGCGAATACAAATTCTTGTGAGCTAGTTGATCGAGAAGAAGTCGAAAAAAATTTTCTATTCCTTATTTAAGAATTTCATCATGTTCCGTAGACGATAAAAAGCTATACTATGCATTTCCAAGTGTTCTTTTCTTATGCTGAGCTTTGACAGATCAAATATACAAATGCATGAAGCTGCAGTTTAATAATAGTGTATATTTTAATAGATATTTGCGATTTCGACAAAGCTTTGAGAGTGCCATTTAAATATAATTTTTCATAACTTTAACTGGAAGAAAATTATGCCCGTCTCTGTATTACGGTGATTACTCGATCGCAACGATATTTTAATAATGAATGGGGATTAACAGTCGGGAATTAAATGTCGTCGAACGATTGCGGAAAATCGTGTTACCTCAACGAAGAATGATTTTTTATTAAGCAAACGATTCTACTAATTCGCTTCGAGTTTATTACGTGTATTATACCTTCCTTTTCATAGCGTTTAATATTACTGGTTTGCAATACGATGTAAAGATGCGGAACACGAAGTGGACATGCAATCAGACATATGTTTTTGTATATATGAAAGAAATATAATATATCAATTAGATCCGAAACGTAATAAAGTTACTTCTTCGAAACCCATAAGATCTGTTCCTCATTAAAAATCTAACACATTTCTTCTTATACTTTATGTCATGTCATATATTTTATTTTGCAATGACAATATAAATTCAGACTACGCCACTGTTAGCTTGGTACGATACTGAATTTATAAAACACTATAATTTGTAATATTTTATAAATCGAGAACAACACCGATTGCCCAGGTCTTACCACGAGGAGATTGTTGCACAAGAAACCCAAAAAGAAGTAAGAAGGATTTAGAAGTAAGAAGGGCCCGGATTCCCAAAAGTAGAGTGACTACGTTACCGACAAAATATGGTTTTACGGGGATCAAGTTATCGTCCTTAAAAAAGAATATTTTGTCGGTGGTAAAGGGTTCATTCGAAAGAGGAAGGTTTAATCTAATGCAGGCTGGTCATTAGCTGGCGAGATTATGCAGATATTTAGAACTATAAGCGTTAGAAGTAGGCCAACAATTGACGATGCACGTGCCGTGGAATTCAAGCATTTTTATGCCATTGGATGAGTTTTCTGGTTGATGTCGAGACCAGCCCGCATTAGAAAATATCTCCAGCTACAAATTGAGCTATAATTTGTCTTGATTCTGTTGCGAAATAAAGGCGAAAACTTGATCCGCGTTTCGGCATGGTTTTCTAGCGTCAGAATTCATGATATCGATAATATAGAGCAAAAAATGTGACAAGTTTAGTTGAGCTGGAGCTCATCAGATGGCGCCCAAGTAGAAGGACTGTCGAAGTGGGATTGGAGGAAACTGCAAGCGTAGATTGTGGTTATGTTCGACCACCTCGTCTGTGATGGAAGGACCTTCGATCGAAGGAATACCAATTTTACGCACAAAATATCAATTTTAAGAGAAGGAACTGTTGGAAAGTTCAGAAGCAAATTTCAATTAGAAATCCAGAAAAAAAGTGACGATGTTCATTGAATTACAAGTTAATCCAAAACAAAAACTGTGTTTTTGAAATGATAAATTTAACAGTGAATTGCGTACAATTAATTTGTGAATATTCATGGCTTAAAAGTTAATCTGTATCTCGAGTTCTATAATTTATTTTTACTAAATAATTAGATGGCAAGATGGTCAAGGGAGTGCTTGTCGACGTAGTTAGCAAAAGGAATTCTTGTAAACATTGACCAATTAGAAATAATCAATTTACTAGTGAATTGTGTTCGATAAATTAATGCGAGCGAATATTTATGACGTTAAAGTTATTATGTATCTCGGTTTCAATAATTTATTTTTACTACATAATTAGGTGGCAATATAGTCAAGGGAGTGCTTGCGTCGGGTATCGTATACTGTTCGGTCTTGTTCCTCTCTTTGAAAGAATCAGAGCCTTTTGCCTGATTCGTTGTTGATACCTTTTGCCCCGAAATAATTACTCGGCATATGCTAAATGGTAAAGTGAACTTTTCTTTCTGTGGAGAAGTGATCTTTTCCATTAAGCGAACTGCGAAATTTAGTTTGTAACACTGTAAATCATCATTGTAAGAGAGGGAGTCAGAAACACAGACGAGGTAGAGGAGTAGACCAATCACCATATGGGGTTTCGTGTCTCACATGTAAACAACTGATTTTCTTACGCCCTCTACGCTGACGAACGATAAATGTTGCAACTAGATCCACGACCATATACATATGTATTGAGAATAAATGGAGGGACTTCCGATCGAAAATAATCAATTTTAAAAACAGAAAGACCAAAATCTCAATTTTAAGAACAGAAACTTCGGAAAGTTCAGAAGAAAATTTTAATTAGAAATCCAAAAAAAGAATTGCCGATGTTCAATGAATGAAAACGTACCCCGAAACAAAAACTGTGTGTTTCGGTTAACAATTGACAGGAGCTTACCAAGAAGGTGAAGGTAGGTTCAGGGTAAACAAGGAAAGCTTGAAGGCGAAAGGAAGGGTCGGGGCGTGCCGGATCGCGCCTCCGACGACCCTTCCTTCCGGTGGCGGCGTCTTCTTGCCCTGGCCGGAGCTGGGTCCTTCGGGACACCGGCTCCGAGCGGGGCACGAAGACTCCGGGAGCTGTGGGGGGACCGAGCTGGGGCTCGGGAAGCCCAATCCGAAGGCTCCAGGGATGGGGACACCGGGCGGGTCCCTCCGCCTATTATAGCGTAGGCAGTGGGGGAGGCTAACACCCTCCCCCGGGGTATGATGATAGCTGGGAGGTGTCCTGTTGAGTACTCGCGTGATCCAGGCACCTCCCATGTAGCTTAGGTGGGCGTGAGGTTTTAGTGGGTAGCCCTTCGGGGTAGCCCCACATAACCCCGTCTCCCCCCAGGGAGCCGGGGTATGCGTAACGCATTTCCTCACGAAAAAAAGCCCCTCGGCTCATTCCAAGCTAACCCAAAGTAAATTCAGACACAGTTCAGTTACATACACAAGTTTTTATAACTAGCAAGTCTTAAATTCTATTTTACAATCTTATCGCAAATTATAAATGTACAGCTATTAGCTCGATATTATTTTCTATTTGTAAGATATTAGAAGACCTTACAAATACAGAATAATACCGATTGCCCAGGTCTCACCACGAGGAGGTTGCTGCACGAGAGACCCGAAAGGAAGTCAGAAGGAATTCAATCCGCTTCCTTCTGACTCCCTTCCTTACAACGATGATTTAAGGTCTTATAAACTAAATTTCGCAGATCGCTAAATGGGAAAGATTACTTCTCCACAGACGCAAAAGTTCCCTTTTCCATTTAGCGTATGTCGAGTAATTATTGCGGGACAAAAGGGAGGTGTGAATCGGAGAAGAAGTCTCCGATCCACGGGAGATCAAAAGCGAATCAGGCAGAAGGCTCTGATTCTTTCAAAGACACAAACAAAACCGAACCAGAACAGAAGGCTCTGATTCAAGGGTCACGCGACGCGTACAAAGCTTGCAAGCTATCTGCCGACCAGTACAGTACCCGACGTTTCCGCACAGAGGACGATGGCCAGAGACGCCTCCACCGTACGGTAGAACTACCTTCCCCAACTACCCGCCACGAGCAACGCTGGCGCAACAAGGCGACGAAGAGACTTATGGACGAAGGATCCGCTGCTCCCGGCGCGAGCCACACCAGCGTTGACATGACTTAGGCAGACATTTTACGAAGGAAGGGTTCTACCTGGCGAGTACTGCTCCCTGACCATCAATTCTCTGTGCATCCACGCCGAATATCGCAACTGGACCGGTGAAAAACTTACAAGCAAGGTCCGACACAGCAGAAGGCTGTGTCGGAGTTAACGATCGAATCGATCAAAGTGTAATTAGGGCAATAATTACTCGACACATTTACAACGACGAGTTACAATTTTAAGAACTAAATTAATTCTAGCTTAAAATTACATCGATGTCTTCGTCGAT
Organism: Halictus ligatus; assembly: GCA_028454255.1. NCBI lineage: Eukaryota > Metazoa > Arthropoda > Insecta > Hymenoptera > Halictidae > Halictus > Halictus ligatus. The sequence continues at coordinate 7,063,809 of CM052140.1, forward strand.
GCGTTGTTTGATACAATGTCTTCGTTCGACGACCAGATGCTCAGCTGTTGGATTTCAGCTGAAACAGACTAACAATAATTAGACACGATATATAAAATAAACGAGGACAATGACAAGAAGTCGAAAACGGCGAGATACAACTCTAAACCCCGTACACGAGTACGGCCTACCTAGTACTCACAAGAGTGCCAATCTAACCAGCTCACGAGAGCCAAGCTAACCCCGCACACGAGTGCAACCTTATTCAACGAGAGTAGTTGAAGTCAGAACTTCAAACTACTGAAATGGCGGTTCGGGTCGCCTCGGGTTCGCCAATACCCGTACTCACCCCCAGCAGTGAGCCCCTGAGGGACCTCCATTCGGAGGAATACCATTTTTAAATCAGATATATAAATTTTGGCATAAGAACTTTTGAAAGTTTAGAAATAATTTTCGATTGGAAAGATGAACAATTCCAATCAAAAATAAATTGAACGAAATTGGGACGCAACAACCTACCAGCTCGGGGCGCCCCGGGTTCGCCAATACCCGTACTCACCCACGGGACGCACCCGTGAGTGAGCCCCTGGGGGACCTCCGATCGGAGGAATACTAATTTTATGTCAAAAATAGAATATAATATAATTTCAAGGAGAGAAATTTTTGAAAAGTCTCGACGCAAATTCGAATTAGAAACAAAGAAATAATAATCGACGGCGTTCGTTGAATGACCACGAATTCCGAAACAGAAAGTGTATACCTGAATTGTTACTTACAAAGAGCTGTTGAAAGTTGACCAAGGTGAGCGGAGAAAGCTGCCAAGAACTTCGCCGTTTCCAAGAAGCGCACCCCGAGCTAGCTTAAGGGGGCCGGCAGGCATTTGACCTTGACTGTCATGGTTTGAAATCCATATACGTATGCACGGGTCAAAATCTATACAAACTACGGCTTCAATATTGCAATGAGCAGTTTAGAAGTGGTCAATTGTGTTTCCTAAAAGTCCAATGTACGTCTGTATAGAGCCCAAATTGCGAATTTCTACCTCATCGTGGAGTAATTTACAATATTCGGCAGAAAATTCGAATTCTGAAGCAAGTATGACGTCACAAGATGGCCGCCGCTGAGAGTTTCTCTTAATTTCGAGAGATTTAGTGTTCGTATCGAAAAAAAGGTTCTGTACAGACGTAACAAAGACATGTACAAACACGGTGGTATGCATTTTTAATTGATTACTTGCTTATTTAAGACGTAAAATGTATAGAAAAAAAATCACAATTTTGCGGTTCCGCTTAGTAGCGCCACGGTCCCTCCGCGGCAGACACTGTACGTTGCGATAGCATACGGTCGATAATGCAGATCGATAGTACAGGTTTACGTATGTAAGATATGTATGCTGCCGAATATTGTAAATTACTCAACGACGAGGTATAAATTCG